>QNGE01000028.1:380264-491975 GCA_008508345.1 Paragonimus westermani
TGGCCTTGACCGTATTCCAACATCGTGTCGAGATGTTCCTCTGAATGTTGGAAAAACCAAGCCTCCGATCTGGCCGTCTGCCGTATTTCGCCTGCCCTGCCTCGTCCGTTGGTCCAATCTAGTCGAGCGATGACTCATCCGGTCGCGCACGTTGTCCTTGATCCGATCGCGGCAGGTTTTTGAACGTACCTCCCCCCCACGTTGAGGTATTCGGCCGAGCGTTCGAAAACTCGCACCCCCGACCTGGCAATCCACCACAATATTATACACTTGTAAATCTTACGCCAGCTCTCTTGAAATTGATCTAACAGATCTTAAGGAACAAGATAGTGCAACGCATCACCATGTAAGGATTGTTCTGCAGATAAGCAATCTTTCCATCCTGAATTATTGGCTTCCATGAATGAAATGAATCTTGGGCGGGACAAGTAGAATAGTTTGAGGTATTCAGTTTACTTTTTAGAAGGTCTCTCTAATTGGTAAACGGTGGGCTTCTACTGATGAAGTCAACGGCGTTTACCATACCTACCAGTGTTTTCGCAAGGCTGAAAGCGCTCCTGAAGAACAGGAGTTTCTATGCAGGTGGAAGGCTCCAGGCTGCACACCCCTTATGTCAATAGAGCCCGTTTTGAGTCTACTGTTGTTCCACATATGCTTGAGTGGTTTGACAAGGAGGATCAACAGTTACCGGTACATGCTCACAGATGATGTGAAACTCGTGGGATGCACAAACGTGTCTTCAGTGCAACGGGACCTCGAAGAATTTCACTAGTGAATATTTGATTCGGAACTCCAGCCAACTTTTGCGGAGTGTTCACAGCTTACAAAGACAGAGACCAAGGACTGATTTATACGTATGGAGGGGCGGGAAAACGCGCGTCTAGCAAGATGACCACTGTGATGAAGGGTGTAGCACTTCAAGTTACCAAAGAGTTTAAGGTGTCCAGTCACTGTCTGTCTACTGCCCGTAAGGAAAACGGGGCACTTTATTAACTGTAAAAGGCAGTAGCATCGAGGAAGTTGAACGTTCTTGTGCTCTTGTATGAGGCTCAAGTGAAACCATATCTTGAATATTGTGAGCACGCTTGTTTTCCAACTTTGTTCAAAGATGTTCGAGTTCAATAAAGAGTGCACTGTGTGACTTCGAAATTATTAGCAAAATTTCGAAGGTATGAGTAGACCAACAAACGCAAACTGTATACTCTCCTCTTTCTGGATAGAAGACGGAATACTGGAGATCTATTGTAAGTATTCAAGATCATGTGCGTATTGTACGAAGCAAGAGAGGGGTTTTATGTGTTGTAACCCTTGACCGCGTACGCTGGTTCGTCCTCGATACAATAAGACGATTGATAAGGAACCGGGTTCTGCTCCTTGATGTAATTAACACGGCAATCTTGGTCTCGAAAATACGCGGCGGTCCCCGTTAATTGCGCCCAAGACAAACCAAAAGACAGGTGCAAAAAGCAACTTTGTTCGGCCCCGAAACGTGTGCAACAAGGAGAAAGATTACATGGTATTTATAGGATGCATAGTGACCTACCAACATACTCGAATCAGAGAACCGAAGGACAGACATCAAAGAAGCAGTCACTAAACCACCAATGGGCGTAGCGGAATAAAGGCTAGACAAGTAAAAAAACTAGTGGGGGTCACCTCTCGAATGTTCATGACATTTCCACCTATTATGATTGGATAGGATCGTCTTCTCGAGGAAGGAGGCGGTTTTGGATGGAAAAAATGGGTTCCTCTAACACTTTCCCCTTGAAAATTGTTGGGCTCAGTCATAAGACTGCTTCTGAGGATCGACTTGAATCGGCTTGACCGGTTTGCTGCATCTGTTTGTTCGTCGTCTCCACCTTGCGGGATACTTGGGCTCAGTGTCCTGGGATTGTGACGTCGGTTCTGACGACCGTTCGGCTTTGGTAGGGCGTTCTTTTCTCTTCAAGTCGAATGCGTCCAGTACTAGATCGAGTTATGCGGTTGGTCCTACCGGGTCGCACCGCGCATCTCCGCGGTTACGGCGAATCTGGTTTGCGTGCCGCACACATGTGGCTTCGCCGACTTTCACTTCATAGAGGACTGAACCTTTCCGCTGGACGATTACTCCTCACTTCCAGTTCATCGGTCCATGAAACACGCGTACAAGCACTGGCTCGCTGATCGTGAAATATCGTGCGCGAGCTCCGTGTCTTCGATTGTACTGTATTTCCATTTCTGCATTGCGTCCTCCCCTCCTGTTTGAATGCGGGATCATGATATCAAACGTGGTTCTTAGTTTTCTATTGAACATGCATTCTGCCGGCGACTTGCCATCTGGAACGTTTGGATTTGGGGTTGGCCGATAATTGGTTAAGAAGGTCCGTACAACATGACTCGGGGGACCTTGCCCTCTGGCCTTCATTTTGGCGCAGCAGCCGAGTTCTTCTGCGAACACATTCCAGTGTCTCTGCGGGAGAGCATTTGTGAGTTGGGTGTTGACTTCTGGAGATATTGTGGGCTTCGGCTGAGCCTCAGTCCGGTTACAGATTTGGAGTAATGGTCTGTCAAATAGGTGCAGTTTGTCGATCCAATCCAAGGAGGTTAAGGCCAGGATTGCAGGTCACGTAACAGGTACCCTTGATTGACGATCCAATGTACAACGCCCCGTTAATTGGAAACTACCACTGAATATGACCGGATACAAACATTAATTGAAGGCAGAGGCACGATTCTGAGCAAAATGGCCGAAAACTCAGGTGGATAATACCGTGCTGAAGAATGAAATGGTCAAACAAGACTTGATCGCCCAAATGAAGTGTAGCCATCTTTGAAGTTCTCAAAATCCCACACCTCCTGCGAGGTGTAAGTTGCGGCAATGGGGTTGCCTAATCTGTTCACATTACCCTGTGAATGTAAGTGTACTGCAGACTGCTAACATCAAAATTGGCGTGTGAGAGTGGGTACCACAGTCGTGTCGGTGTCTGTATGATGAATCGGCATTCCCTTCAACACTGTGGGCTATGTTCCATAAAGTGACGTTGTTTTTGCTATTGGTTGACAACATCCTATCGGGATTGGCCTGTCACAATGACCAACTCCAAAGGACGCCTGCACTTTAGTCATCACCACAAGTGGCTTTCACCGCACTACTTGCCGTTCTACTCACACACCAAGTGTGCGGTGTAAACCAAAAAGATAAGAACAGTAGGTGTGCGAGTGAAGCCTTTGTGTCCGGCTGATCAATATTGGTTAACCAATCGATTGACTAGCACGCGAAGGAAACCTTCATCTCACGGAAGCTAAACGGAGGGACTACAATTGTGCTGTGTGCACTGGGAGGAGCGGTACTAAAAATATGACGTAAAAAGTGTCCTTCTACAAGGGTACATGTTAGTGATTTCCGAAATGAGATCAAAATACAAGGTTGGACCGAATGGAAACGGGCAAACAAATAATCATAAAACACACCAACAAAGTTGACGATAGGGGTGTGTAGAAGGCCGTAGACACACAAGTTTATGAAAAGGAGAGTGGACCATTTGCCAAACAACCATGCTGTTTGTCGGTGCAGCCTTCATCACAGACAGAATGGAAACACTGCTACAACTTATTTGATCCTGACCTACTCGTTGTCTCCTTGCCGACAGTGCACGGTGAGTATGTTGACGGCCTAATAATCTAAAAAAGCCAGCACATTTTCCGCAGCATACATCGCAACGTCATCTAGTCATATCAGCATGACCTACCGCACCGGCGGTTCCCTTGCGTACTGTGCGCTTCCGTTCACAGCTGCGCAATTTCTCCTCACTGAACTTGCGGTTGTGTCATGCACAGGTAGGTGGTGGCCAACTGCCGAATTTCGTCTTTAATGTGAGAAAACAGTGCGCTGTCATTCACGAACAAAAGCACGTCAGTTGAGACAGGTGAGGGGAAACCACAGAGTCAATGACTTGGTCATGCGCCCCTCTGGGTACAGAGGTTAGGCGAGTTGGTGCATGCAATTGTTTTTATTCATATTGACAAGTTTTCTGGGTGAGTTGGTGAGTACTCCCCAATCAATCTTTGGGCACCTCCTCAGCAAAATGCACAGGGTTGGATCACGTGTAGCACATACGACCAGTGACTTACAGCACAAGTAAGAGAACCTTGCACGCGTTCACGAAGATCCCTGATCTCACTCCGCTTCCAGAGGTCGTGACACCTCCGTGCATCTCCTCAACTGTACCGGGGGACGCCACTGCCAGAAATTAATGGCGGAAACTGCTGCTGACAGTCCTACTCCTGGTCGCCTGTCGTTTATGCTTGACAAGAATTCTCGGTTGTTGCCTAGTAGACACAAGTGCTTAAGCCAACGTCGTACCGTCTAGAAAGGAGGATGCTTCTTGTTCGACAACTTTCAAGCTCCAGACTGCCAACTCGGCCACAGAAGACACTTGTAGCACACACCGCCCAACGCTGGATATAGGGCTGCGTTGTGTCTTCCGTTGGGTGTTCATTATTACAGACACACCAGATGCCATCTTAGACATGGATTTCCTGAGTCTTTTTGGATTAGTTGTCGAGGCGGGCAGTCATGAGCCCCCAGATCCTTTAACAAGTGTGTCCACCATTAGGATTGTTTATTCGAAGCCTGTCGTCAACCCGCTGCTTGCAAAACCAAGCGGTGATGACAGGTAAGAGTAGTGCCGTGTAAATTCACTTGATTGACCTGACCAATGGACAAGCTACCAATCGTCGTTGGGGACCCGGTCCTTCATATCAAGATGATAGAACCACCAGTTTCCCAGAGATCACAAACAGTGACATCAGACAAGCTGTGCCCCGTCCTCTGTTAACATAACACACGCCAGCTACCGATATAATTCGCCCTTCCGGCGGCCGACGTGCATCTTCTCTACATATGGTACCAAAGGAGACGGAAGGCGAATGGCGGCCTCATTCGGGCCAATCTGGATTGAACAGATGCCATCACTCCAAACAGATACAGTGTGCCTCACATCCTGGATCTAACTACCAGTTTCGGAGGCGAGGCAGTCTTCAGTAGACTCGACCTCGTCCGTGTCCGCTACCAAATACCGGTTACACAGAAGGACATACCCAAAAGAGCCATCACTACTGCAGTTTGTTTATTCCCTCGTTCGTCATAGTTCAAATAGTCAGTTTCACGTACTCCCGTCTATCGCATGATTCCGCTTTCCATTCTTGGTTTCACTGTTATATCCCACGCGAGATAACATCCCACCCCGCCCGAACACTTAAAACTCCGCAATGGTTGGGCATATCGCGAGCTCGTCAAATTCTTAGGAATTTGAGGGAAGAATGACGTCCGGGCGAGAGGTCCATGCGTTCTCTGCGAAAGTATATGCGTCCCCACCTCGTCCACATCAAGAAAAAATTTTCTGCACATATTTTGGGGATTTTCTACATGGAATATTGATCAAATTTTCGTCAATACACCCTCTTCATCCTCCAACCACCCATTTTTGGCACAACTGTGAGCATTAGGCCAGTGATCACCTTGTAGAGTACCAAATGATGTAACAAATCAATTATTTTATCGAACTGTGCAAATCCCAAGTACTATCATCCCATTTGTCGCATTCTGTTCATCCTCGTAAATGCCAGGATTGTAAGCGTTTATGAACGATTATGAAGTTTATAGGCCCTTAGATCATGAATACAAGGTAGCTGATATTAAGGAAATAATGCCACTTATGCGAATCGCCTCATACAAGCTGTGAAAAACACCCTTCCAAGTAGGTTAAACAATCGCATTGAAACCTTGGTTCATAAGTTTGGTTGCCCTCACTACATCGACCCCTCGTTAACCGTCTAACAACTTTTGTATGCCACAAATTATGGATATCAGTTTAAACGTCGATCTGATAATGTAAAATGATGAAAAAATCCGTACGGTCTTTTGATCACGACAATCATTCTAGAGGTAGCCGCCTGGTCATCGATTACCGCGAAATACCAAGACAACTGGTCGATAGCCTATATGTTTAATTAACCAGCACAAAAATATTATCTTAAAAAGTCTTCGTCAAAAACTGCACAAACATTAATCATTATAGCAAACGTGAGCACTCCATATTTTCTCATCTAAAACGTGAGATTGCATTCTTCTTTTCTAATACAGCAAACATCCATTGTTCGAAGAAACCTTCTACAACCAGTGAACGCGAAACACTCAGTCGTGCCTGAAGATTTTGCGAGATTTCCAGCAAATCGACGGTTTTCAGCATATGGCGAAATACTGCGCTGAAGCCTGTCCAATTGTTCACTGAATTTTAAAGTTTCACTTCCCCTCACGAAAGCCGACTTGTTTCAACGCTTTTATGACGCTATTTATAACAGATGATGGCAAAATGCCTTGAAGGTGCGTTTGCACGTGTAACGCGCATTTGAAACCAGGAAGCACGCACGAATTGAATTTGAATTGTGTAATAGCTTGTAGTGTGCCGCCATCTTGTTTGACCAAATACACTCTCTTCCGCTCCCTTCCAGATCCTCAAACAAGCGGGCTGGCCGCATCTATGCACGGGGCTGAGAAGGATGACCAACCAGAGCCCGAGGTCAGCGGTCAGTGAACATGAGGCCACTCCTGATTGGTGATTTGTTTCCGGACCGTAGGGTCCTCTCTATATATGGACAAGGATACAGTGTGAACTGAATCTCCTTCGGTATTCGTGTTGTGTTAACACACGTTCCTCGTTGCCCTGTGACTCCTCTTTTTGTGTGAGGTAGACTCTATTGTACTTCGATTACGAACGCTGAACATTGTGTGTTTTTTCGCTCGTGACTGACTGATTGGAATATTACAATTGTGTAACGGGGCGCCTTGCTGAGTTGTCAGTGTCGTTTTAATTTATGTTTGTGTAAGTCGTGTGCATTGCTTACTGGGCCTTTGGTTAATGCTTGTTCATATCGTCTCTTTTTACATGAACTTAACTGGAACCCTTACTTCGGATGAACGCTGTTCCCCGGTGCTTCCGCATTGCCCCGAATTCGATCCACAAGTGTCTCGGAATGTCAGAGCGTTAGCAGCTGGCCTGCATTTCACACACGTACTATCTGGAGTGACCTTGAATTAGTTGAAACATTGATTCGAATACAACACTTCAAAAGGTAAATTAGCGCAACATCACATATTTTGGACTGTAGAACAAGCGCGCCATCTTTTTCTTGCCACATGCACTAAGGTTCTGTACACCGCATTCTTCTCCCTTCTGATTACGCCTTTTTGGTAGCGGATTTCACGTTTGTAACACTGCCTAATTATCTGTTGTTTTTTACCACCCGCAATCATTTGCGATGATTGCGCACACCCCAAAGTGTTCTTCATATATACATTGAGGGGTGTACATAATTACTATTATCATAAAGTGTAGACCACGGAGGACCTGGTCCATGAAGCACTGGAAGATCTGAGCCGCATTTCGCAAACCAGATGGTATGTCGCCAGGTTTACGCAGTCCAAATGTGGTTGATGGTTGCCGTCTTCGCCACGTCTTCTCGAACCACAGGGATCTGTTGGTATGCTCTAACCCAATCAGGCTTCGGAAAAGTGGTAATACTGTGCGGACTAATGAAAAAATCGTGAATGCGAGGAACTGGGTATCTGTCAGAGGCGGTGGCTTTGTTCAGAGCCGGTCGCCAGGTGAGTTGTTGAGTATTAATTGCAAGGATGAGGCCGAAGGACCAATGAAGGGCTGGATAACGCTTAGTCGCATAAGATTAGATAAATCAATTCCGGCGATTTCAAGCTTCTCTGGTGGCAACGGCCAACAAAATGCGACGGCGGGTGGTACTTCGATGGTGAAGTGTGGGGAACATCGTGTTTCACTTTTGAAAGTGAGCCCGATGCATTGGTATGGCGTGGGAACTGCCGACGCACGGTTGTGAAACCCTAGTCTGGCAAGGCAGTACGCAATCTCATTAGGTGAATGAATGTGGCTTCCCCGTGTACGCAGAAAGCCGTCATGGTGTCCGAAGTTTCCAACTTCTTACATTTACCACGAGTCTAAAGGAGGTAGGAAAAACAACACAAATAATCGGGTGCCCCAAATCTACAAAAGCAAAGTCTGGTGGAATTGCCCACGGAGACCAAGGCCAAGGATGAATAGTTTCGCTTTGAAGGTCTGTTTGACCGTGCGGTTAGCCGCTGGTAGTGCATACGACGCCGGTTTGAGGTTACTTTAATCACCAATGAGAAGAATAACGCTAACATTTGTGCCCGTATCAATGAAGAAGGGTGATGTTAGACCATCGAATACGTGAAAGAGGCGACATGGGCGAGGGCCACTGGCAGCCGTCGCCATTACTGGTTGAACTGGCCGGTTCTCATCTGTGTTTTGTCATTTTGAACGAAACAAGGCTGACTACAATCAGCAGCACGCGTACCAAACCGTTGGTGGTATTATTGTGCACTGCTGTCGAACTGTCGCTTGTGCGACCAACTTCGTGAGCAAGAACTTCAGGCCGCTGGTGGTCGTTTATCTGACAACAGTTTCGTTAGAGCGGTGAGCTCCAACAATGTTCGTGAAAACTGCCTCTTCAGATTTGAAGTATCCAGTTGGAGGGTGTCTCGGAAGGTTTTAAGGACAACTCACTCAATATTGATTTGCTGACAGTCTGCTTGTTTGACAACTGAGTCGTGTGACTAAGAGATCGTGGAGGGATGCGACCTTCCATTTCAACGCCCGAGAGAGGCTTGTGGCGGTTGTTCTCTTCAAAACTTGCCATCTTGGTAATATCGGCCGATTTGGTGCCACTGCAAGGGTTCTCAACTGGATGCTTATAAATTACACCCGAAACTTCTACAGCCACGGATTAGGTAAATTTAAGACGATGTAACTATATATGGTGCACTGTGAATGGATTCGTCGGAAGTAAAAAATAAATTCGATGTGTGAGAACCATAGCTTAGGGTCCATACTGCCAAACTGAGGAAGTTTAACCGTGAAAGTGCTTTCTTAGGCAGTCGCTTTCTGTTCAACACCAGAAGGCATAACTATGATGACAGAAAATAGGTGAGAGTAACAATGCCCAAATTTTGTTCAGAACTATGGGAAAATCACCACCTGATGTACAGAACTGTAGCAACACGTGCAATAAAAGCGAAAGACCGAGCTTATCAGTTTTTAAGGAAATGACCTTATAAAAAGGTATGAATGCAAATATTCGGTCCAAAAAGCAGTCGCTGAATAGCTCACTGTAGGCAATCCAGACCTAGGCTGAGCAGAAACCTCAGGGAGACCAAAAAGGGTGTTATCAGCTGGAACCAGTTCAGACAAATGGCGTCCACTTCTGTGCGAGAAAGACCAATATGGACTGTTGGTAAAAATAAAAATGTGAAAACGTATAGGGTGCATTTTTGATTTCACCCCTCCAAACTGTTGCAGCACGCAAGCGATTTTCAGCGATTTCAGCGATTTGTACACGGGTTCGAGGCTGGGGGCCCAATCTACCCAGATCCAGTCAGTTTTTCGTTTCGATGTCCGGCGGTTTTCTGTTGACCTGAAAGGCAGTCATTGAAAACGGGGTGTAGCGCCGCTCTTGGGGGTTACAGAAAGTACCAAGAACAGAGTAAAATAATAATCTAGCAAAACAGGATAAATTATTAATTTGACGGTTTATTAAGTAGGTGAGAATTCAATAACACTTTGAGACGGTCTTTAGAAGAGCAGCTAACAATCTCTAGTTGTAGGTCGTTCCAGTAGTTGATAACCCTATAAGAGAAGAACTGTTGTCTTAGGAAGGTCCGAGGTCGAAGCTTATAGAGCTTCTTGTCGTGGCCTATTCGACTGTTATCACTTACTAGGGTGAAGAATTGTTCCACGAGTCCTGTGCCAAAGATAAAGTGTGTGAGAATCAACTCGCCGCGGAGTCTACGAAACTCAAGTGGATAAAAATCGAGAATTTCAGGGCGAGACTCGTAGGATAGATGACGTAAGCCAGTGACCAAACAAGTTGAGTGTTGAAAAATTTGAGAGATTTTTGAAAAGAGCCTGACCTTAACTGAACTGAAATAGCTGAGGACACCACTAAACAACGTCAGAGGTTGACCTAAGTTCAGGGTCAACACCATAACAATAACTGTAAGAACTTTCAAAGATGACTGTAAATGTCAAGGACGCTGATATAGTTGAGAAAGTGTTAAATGTGAGCTGAAGTTGTGAATGTTTCTTTACTTTCAGACGCAAACTAATGTGGATGAAGCATACAGACTGTTGGAAGAAAAGTTTGATCACGTTATACCAGAGGTTGATCAGCTCAAGTTTATCTTGGAAAAAACGCGAACAGAACTCAAGGTTTGCTCGTCTTTTGTTTCACAATTTCAGGATTTGACATATGGGCTAGCGCATTCACAGATGGTCCAGTATAAAAGACAATCAAGTGATCCCTGTGTTGGAGGTTCTAATTTGTTGGCTTCTCGAGGAAAGCAACAGCATGTTTTATCGGTTTATCAAAAGTAAGAGTTGCTCATAAATAACGCATACAAAACTGTGACACCTACTGATTAGGCCGTCAAGCATGGCGTAGGATTTTTGTACATGATTCTAAATGATCCTTATAAGGATCAATATAGTGGAATACATAGGATGGTGTATGTGTGAGCCCAAATGGACTATGCACAATAATCAACATGGCAAAACTGCGTACGAGAAGCCGAGCGAGTGCTGTCACCTATGCAGCAGAATCTCTTACTACAAATGCACTAACAGCCGTTAGTGTACACATATTTCAGAATCCTTGAATGGTGTACATAGTCAATTTGACCACACATACGCCGTCCTATCTTTCTGACCAAAACCCGAAAATGTCGTTGAAAGCACATCGTGGCAATATAAAGCAAGGGCGTGCAAGCGACGGATGAAGAGGGCAAAGTTAAATTGATTAGGACAACGAACGAAATAACACGTCTATGCAGTTTCTCGTTGCAAATGGTCCAAACGTGAGTAATTGTCTAGTGAAGTTAATAGGAGCGAATTAGAACATGGACTTAACAAGCGAACTTGGTTCGATTGTGCACTTGGCAAAATGGTCGATGGATGTGCTATAGTTCTTGTGTAATCGCCACTTGTATAGCTGCACTGTCGTCCATGATAATTGTCGATGTCTCCAATGGTCCTAACGAGGCGTGCTCGCAGGTTGCACACATCCTTCGTCGTTGTCTTCTGGTTGGAGTGCTCCCCGATTTATTCAGTAATGCTAAAGTACACGGTGCCGGTAAGCAGCCACGGGTGATTTCCTCCGATTTCTTCCGCGGTCGATTGACGCCCCAAAGCCTCGTATTTGGCATCATCATCATAGACAGCAATACATCAGTGGTTCACACTAATGCTTAACTGCCACACAACCATGAGGAAGAGAGGAAAACCCATAGAGCAAGAGAGAAGGGAAAACAAGGTAACGGAAAGGGATCCAACTACTGAAAATGACTACATCCATATTCGAACATTCAACATCAAGGTGCCTACACCTTGCAAACAAACAACCGAGCTGCAAGTGACAGTAAGACGTCATCAGCATGACAACACCCCTACGGCTTCCACTGCCCTGCGTCATTAAATGCGATCACTTCACAGACAACTCGGAAAAACAACGACAAAATTCACACCACTGTGCTCGGCTATCCACCATCACACACAAGGTCTCCAACCACCGACTCTGTGAGTCGCAAAGGCACTAGCCCGAGAGACGAACTCGATCTACAGTGGCCAACCCCTTGGTGAACGACTTCATTTCTCTACGCCAGGTCATTATCCGACCACCTCGCACCTTACACCAGTCGGTTGCAGTGTCAGCGAACAGTGCTCGGTGTGGAAAACGACTAGCTGGCATTCCTAATGCACGATTTAACCATCCAAGCCTGTGCAAACGTAGGGATTGAACAAAAGGACTCGTTTGGTAATCACTACCAAACACACGTTTTCTAATCTCTTCGTTACGTACACGCCGGTGCCACCCGATACCAGCGACTGAACGCAGATATCGGTGGTCAAATACTTGAAGACGGTTCACGTCTTCTACCCTGAGCGGCCAGGACTCGCTGTCGTAAAGTAATACGGCCCTCACCGTAGTCTAATATACGCGATTTTTAAGCATTAGAGAGATATCTGTCTGCCTCCAGAAATACTCCAGATTAGCGAATACTGCCCTAGCCCAAGAGATGCGCGCTTCTATTTTGTTCCCAACACCTCCGCCACCGCCCCAGACGCAGCTTTCCATGTATACAAACCGTCAACAACCTCCATGACCACATTATCTAACACCAAATCTACGTGATCACAACAATCCTGCAGAAGCATTTTGCATTTTGGGGCTACAAAATGCATTCCGAAGTATTTGGCAGAACGAGAAATAGCGTCTAGCATTGCTTGTGCTGCTTGAAAGTTGTCAAACAGCAACACCTTGTCGTCAGCATAATCAACATCAGTCAGTCTCTCACCAGGTAGGAGGTCCACGCCGATATTACGTGAGTGCCGCAGACAATCCTCCATTATTTCGTCCATAACGAAATTGAACAAAAATGGTGACAGCGGACAGCCTTGACACACGCCGCTCATGGGGCTGAAACAGTCAGACAGTTCACCGTAAACCCTAATCTGAGCTGAAGTATGGGAATAGAGTGCTGACAGTATGTTCACGTACCTAGTCGGCACTCCTCTGCGTTTGAGCGACTCTAAAAGTGTAGATCGATCCACTGAATCGAACGCACCTTTATAGTTGAGAAATACAATTGTTGGCCGGCGATATACACGACGCTGCTCCAGAATTTGACGAAGAGTAAAATGTGATCTATACACCCCTACCTGGGGCAAAACCCTGCCTGATCTTCATCAATGTTCACCTCCTGAGTTGCAGTGAGTCGACGAAATATACTGGATGCTGGAACCACAGAAATGATTGAGGTCAAGCTAATTCCTCTATGGTTTTTGCAAGAGCCCCTGATACCTTTATTGAGTATAGGAACTATTATCGAGTGACCCTAACACATGGTGATGTTTTCCGTCGTCTACACGAGGTAAAAAAAATGAGTCAAATCTTCTACTAACGCCTTTCCCCCTTCTTTGAAAAGTACCCGTACGAGGTCACCTGGATCAGCTGTCTTATCACGGTGAGACCGGACCTCGACGTGGTGTGATGGCTTGCACATCTCGATGACCTTGTGGACTAAAATGGACGGTGTGGTGACCACTTCAATAAAGTTACTCATACCAGGCAGGCCAATAGGTAGAGGTATGACAAACCACAGTCTCCTGGTCCTCCAGGTTGGCGGTTGGAAGATAGTTGGCATCATTTCCCGAATTAATGTTACTCATTCAAGGAAGCACTCAAGTGATTAGCGAACAAGAGTCTACAAGTCGATCGGCACCCACAGAAATGACGGAAGAAGTGGTATGTCACTCAAAACCAGATCAACTACGTTGCGAGCCACATTACCGAGCACACACGTTACACCGCTAATATTCAATACACTTTACTTAACCAGATAAAACTGCACGCTCTCACTGCAACAAGTCTCATTTTCAGAAAATGTGCGAAACGTTCATCGCTTAATTGTATCTTTTAACCCGTTGGTCTCGATAAATTTAGCTTAATCAAGAACACAGCTCTCAGATAGACGGCGTCGAGTTGGTACCAAAAGATGCTGCCGGGAAAAACCATCAGTCTACCGACTTGATGATGCAACGATTCCCTGGTTTGGACGGGTTAATCGAGGATTCTGAAGCATAATATACTTTGTCCATTTTTTGGTGAATACTCCGAATGATGAGCTCGGTGAAGAGAGCGGTATCACTCGACGTCCATCCCTGTCACTGCTTAGAAGCGGACCGTAGAAAGCTGAAGTCTGGAGTGGCTGCCAGGTGCCTTGCAGCATCAGAGGCACAGGTTGGGACTCATGGAGGATGACTTCCTTCTACCATGTGTTTGATGTCGGACGACATCACGATTAAACTGGGAAGGATGGAGAACGTCTTGCGTCTTCAAAATGTCCACAATGCATACCAGCCACCTTTGATAGATTCGATTACCAACTGATGTTTCGTAATTGTTCAGAGGTAACCTAGCTGTAAAAGAAGTGGGTGGTACCGACACCGTCTCCAAGGCGCGGATTTTCAAGGACAAGTTTGGCAAACCATCAACCACGCGGTTGATGAGTTTGTTAAAAATTCTTTCCTAGGTAATTCTGACAACACTGTTTTGTATTTGGTCACTTCCTGTGTGACTCTCTTCTAGTCATGCAACCTGACCGAACGTACTAGTACATACTATTTTGTCGATCTTAAGTTTATTGTGTGGCTGACATGTTCTTATTTGACGCCCATCACAGAGACGCACGTGTGCTCTTTTGTTTGACTTCTCACAGAGACTTGTGAGATAAATGTGTACATTCAATTTTAGATATTTTTTCACTTTTAGGCAATACAGTTTGTATTACCGACATAATTATGATGCTGATACTGACTACCACAGCTGATTTATGTGACGATGTGTTTTCTATCGACTATTACTTTTTATGGTACCATAGAACCTTCAATCAAACCTTGCCTTCAACTCGGTGGTCGCTAGTGGCCTGTAATGCTCGAAGACGGCTTAACCGTAAAAACACCTGAGTAGCCAAAACATTGTCGTCAGTAAAAACCATGAAAACCATTTAACCATATAAGTCAATGCAGAGCATACATGGATAATGACCACTAGACAAATTCTCCAAAAGGGCGTTTGTGTTTGAAGACAAAAGGAAAAGTCCGCAAAAAAGAAATGACAATGGTTGGTCAGACAGGTATTCAAGGAAACCTGCCGTCACACCCGCAATTGTGATGGTTGAAGCAATAGCAGCAAAGCCAAGGGTAGTTCCTTTAGGACTGTCTGATATTGCAGGTTTGCTAAAGATGTTGAGAACGTGTTGAACGGAATATCTTTGATCAACCAATAAAAGCTTGAAACGGTCAACGGAAATACAGTCGTGCCCATCATGATCGTTAATCACAAACCGCTTGTCATTTTGACGAAGTGACTTGTATTTGCCACATTGAAGTGGTTGGAGAGACTTCTGCGATGTATCGGTACGTTAGAAGACAAAGAAGCATATGTTTGATCTAAGTAGTTTTGTTTCCGTAGGATAAAAAGCAACCATCAGTTACATGCTCACAAAGTTGTTTAACACATCCTACGAGTAGTTTTGTTGTAGCGGCAAGGTGTGCATATTTGCTGGAAATATGGAAGACAGTTCCATTGATAAGTTTCACCAAGATGCTTTCGAGGTCTTCTTTGCTGATACAACAACTCCGATCCTACGGTGAGCAATTCAGTCCATTTTTTAGCGTCCTTTTCGAATAAAAATGACGCATTCGTTTGATGGCGGAAATGTTTTATCAACCGTTTGAACAGAAATGTTACATTTTTTGCACATTTAAGCACAGAGAAGAGTCTGTGTTAGTCAGCAAGATATGTAAGGCTAGACTTGAGTGCTCCATGCTGTTTTCGTGGTGGAAGAGATGCCCAAGTTCCAAATCAATTGTTTGACATACGTTGTGGACAGTCAGGCTAACCAGTAAATCCATCAAGCGCATTAATAACGTGCACGAACTCGTATGTAAGGGGAGGGGGCACACACAGTACCGGTACGATTATGATCAAAACGTGCTTTTTAGGGTAACAATAGACGAAGACTATCGCTAGTATGTTTGGCGGACCTCACTTTTTTGAGAAAGTACGAGTTGTCAAGCCTAAAAGCGGCAACAGACTTGACTATAACGCGTCTGTATGATTGGAAAAGCGAATAAAATTATTCAAATAGTAGACCTTTGAGAAAATTCGGGTTATAAGGACGTGGCCCTTCTGCAGGTCTGTTGTAAACGACGTGCGGATCAGTCTTCAAGGTAGATATGGGCATTATCTTAAGCGATGAATTCGCATGACTCAGAAACTCTTCTTTGTTTTATAATATAATCATCTGCGTCACTTCAGGGAAAACTGACAGGTAGACGAGAAAGTTCAGCAGTTGCGATACTGCCTTTGACCTTAGTGTACCCTGAGTCTATTCAAAAAACGGGAGATGAAGTCGACGTGTCGAAACTCTCCTGGTGAAACGGAAGGCGTGCACTAGTGGTTTATTTGCAGTAGGAGTGTCGAAGTGTTAAATTTCAATAAGGGTCGGAAGTGTTTAACTTCAAGGTAGATAACAGTCAGTTTATGCTGAAAGTGCCGTATTCTTTCCGTACTGGTTACATCTACTGTGAAATAGAAACCAGTAGTTGAAGTTCTTTATCCAGAAGTTACTGGACTACACCACTGACCATTAAATAGAACGCATCAGTCATGAGAAACAGGCAAGTTTGGGGGTCTAAATACAAATAATGAAAACGGGTGGCACTACTGAAAGCTATCGTAGCACCTTCGAATGCATTGGTGTGAACCACTGATGTATTGCTGTCTATGATGATGATGACCTTCGAATGCACATACTGCTCGTGGAATTAGAGTGCTTGTCTCGTTGAAANTGAACCACTGATGTATTGCTGTCTATGATGATGATGACCTTCGAATGCACATACTGCTCGTGGAATTAGAGTGCTTGTCTCGTTGAAAACATCAGGCACGTCGGTAAATGGCGCGGATACACTGGCAAATTTTGGAATAGAGTAGTTATAAGAGATGACCATTCAAAGGGACTGAAGGAGAGTCTTGATTGTAGAATGCATAAAAAGATGCGTTCATGCTGATTTTCACAGGTGCAGGTAATACACCTGTTTGAGAAAAGTTAACACTCAGACGTCAGTGACATTTGGATGCGATAATATTGACACGACAGTCCTTCGGCCGTTCCAAAATGTAGCTAGCGTACTCACCGCTTGGCAGGTGTTTCATTGGTAATTGAAGTGTTACTCATATGGACATAAGTAAAGTTAACTCTGTGTGGAACTTTGTCAGTTGAGCGTTGTATCACGTTGTTTAAGCCGAATAAAACGCGGATGAAGTTTTGCAGTCTGAAGGATGTAGGCTTCGAAGTAGCTACATGTGTTGCGTGCGTGACAGAAGTTTGGTAACCACAATGCCTGTCTTTATTCACTCCTTCTTTGTTGGCCATTCTTCTTATGTTAAAACTGTGCTAGACGAATTGCTTTCCTGGCAAATACTCAGTTTGATATTCCACTAACGTTTACTACACTGATATACATTTAGAGACACTGCGCGAGTCCCTTCAGATGCCAGCTTTAATCACACTTCGAAACGGAGCTTCTCTTCAGGGGTTAGAAACAGTCAAAACAGAGTTACTTTCATCCTCTTAGTCAAAACAAAGGGAAAACATACTTCGCGAGATGTCAACAGTTTGATTTAATCTCGTCTGTCGTTAACATAAAACATGCAGTTTTTATACAAACTGCACATAGCAACATCAATAAGACAAACCAACCACATAGTTCTGGTCTTTCGCACGCTAGTAGTACAAACACTTTTACAGCGAGGAGGTTGATTGCGTCGGCGCCTTTCATGCATACGAAATTTGGCTTTGCTTTCTGATTAGCACTGCCTCACCAATCGCTAACAGTTTCGGGCTGCGATTATGTAATAATATCTGGAACTATCCGACATGGTCAGCTAGGTACCCGGTTGCTAGGATATTTTTGGCGACCGATGAGGCTGGGTTTTTCGGGCTTTTTAGAGTGTAGTGGACAAGCGGATATGCGCCCGACCCTCGTACATTAACAGTGTGAAACACCTTTCCTGAAGAGCAGTCGAAACGTTGTCCCATCAGGCATCAAACTAAAAGAACGCGTCAGGGTTTTGAAACAAACTGTATACTTCCAGCAATGTTAGCAAATATGATAAGCAGTTAGTTCTAGTTTAATCTGGGACCAACGTCAGCAACCAAGAGAAGAAGAAAGAGAAGCGCGAGGTGGGCTCCAGCCCACTCGGTGACACCCGAAGGCGCGCCAAGTGAGAAATGCGTGGAAACCTCGAGTGCGTTAAACAGTGCTCGGAAATGTTCGGGTCAAACGACTTTGAATACTGAGAATAGTTCGGTCGTTAGGAGAGTAGCAAACATCCGCTGCGTGCAGTTAGTTGCACGGCACTGAGTTTATATCAGACCTTCTATAGCAGGCGTACACAGACGCATGCATACAGATCAGACAAGCAATAAATCACGGTTGTAGCCGGGATCCCTAGAGAAGCCGCACGATTGCTGGTCACTACAAAAGTCAACAGGCCCTTTTTTGAGATTGCAGTTGATGACTTCTTAGTAGCGTGCTCCGCCATACTTTGATGCGAGCGTCAACCAGTCCTGGCGGAGGACACGATTGGTGAACACCTACCGAAGTGGTCTTGCATCGGTTCGCCAAAGCCCATTTCCACTGCTATCGGCCACCACTTAATTGATAATGGCCACTGAATAAATCCGAATGAAGCGTTTCGAGTCATCTACAAGGCTCGCTCAGCCTGCTCCAGAGCTGTTAGAGTGCGAATGTTATCGACGGCCACTACCCTTACATGTGTGCCAGAAATCAATTCGTGCAAACCCCTTGGCTAATCATTCCACATCCACTTGAAACACGAGCAAGCGTGAACCACTTGACACTGATGTATGCATGTCTCATGACTGGCACGTGTAACACTAACATATTCACCAACCCCCAGTAGACTGTGATCCGTACCACTGCTGTGATTTTAATGTTCTATTTGACTCGTTACACTTTTCACATATAACTAGCACTCGCTCTATGTAATCGCGAAAGCCTGATGAGAACGACCGAAAACAGCTGGTTACGCAACCGGCTTCTTATAAAAGCACGTTCATCCGTAAAATCTAAAATGTCGTCCATGCAACGTTCGTAAAGCAGGACCCCTGAGATCTTCTCTTGAAATTGCCTTTCAAGCTAGCCCAGAAATACATTTGATGATATGCCACCTAATGAGCTACTCATAACCACACCTTCAGTCGGTCTATAATTAACATACAAACGCAAAAGTAGTCCCTAAGAAGAATACCTAAATTTACATTCTGACTGGAAATAAAATCTCACAAAAAATTAACACACAGACGTAGCGGTACATTGGTAAATAAATAGTCTACGTAACCTGAGTACATCATCCGTGGACTTGACGAACTGTTATGCAAGATATCTACCAACTGGAAAGAACTACAGAAATAATTGGGAGATTACAGTACGTGAATTGGTTTGAGAATATTCACTAACCACTACAAAGTTTGTGGCATGCCGAATTTCCCATGAATATTATCGATCACAGTGTAATGCCGGTTTTGTGAACTTTTGGTGAAACTCTCAATGTCGATGTCCGCGTCCTTGTTGGCTTAATTTTTTTATAGTGAATTTCAGAAACACACCATGCAGAATCAATGTTTCTAGTTCCCTTGATATCTGTTTTTCAATCAGAGAATTGTTACCAGACCTGACATCCAACTGGAATTTCCGTGCAACAGAAAATATCACGTTCATCTTGATTATACAGTCCTCTTTCTTCAATTGACAATGTCAGAGTCATTATCTGGCTTGAGAAAGACTAGATCAGTCATTTTTCCCGGCTTCTTAATGGTTCCATAGTGTTCGATGGACAAACAAAAAGGCTGGTCTATTGAAGCCGGTAAAGGCTCAAGAGAGATACCAGACAACTTTGTACGAAACCGATCCATGTTGTCCAGTGAAGCAAGAGTGTGATCTTTAACTTACTGGCACAAGTTTTAAAGCGAAACTTGGGTCTGTGGTTTATTCATTTGTTTCAGTGGCATCTTGAAGTCAGTCTTGAAGTCAGTCTCCTTATCGTGAAAATGATTGCAGTATTAGCGCGTGAAAGATCAGAACTATGCTGTTGGTTTGTTTAATTGTTGTTGCTATGTGCAGTTTGTACAAATTTTGTTTGTTTTACGTTGCGATCGATGAGAGCAAGTCGGAATGTTAGATTCTCATTATGTTTTCTCTCTGTTTTGAATTCATGGGTTTGTCTGACTGACTGTCTTCCTGCAAGCACGATTATCATTCAACCATCTCGCATCATCAGTCCACCAACACGGGTTTAACATGCCGTCACACGCACTTTCCTGGTGACATCTTTACTTTGTATGGAATCGTTTACTTCTTGTGCTAACAGGGCTCATCGTTCAAGCATGCCGTGTTTAGAATATCAGTATAATTCGACTATGAATGTGGCCATTTTGTTACGGTGACATCAGTTTGGTAACCTCTTCAACTATTCTGTATATCATAAATAATCTGCTTCTAGAGGTGTTTATAGTGGTGGCAGGTAGTGACGTCAGTTAGATGAATATCGGGGTAAACGTAAAGGAAGCTCCATTCCCGTGTGCTTACAACTTTTGCTATTAGGTAGAAGTTTCACTCATCCTTTTCTAAATGAGGTACTAAACTCAGTTTTCTGCTCCTTCAAAGCTCCTCAATAGTGTATGCCATTGCCACTACCGGAATTCTAACCTCACTTCAGACAATCATGCTGACAACCGCGCTGCAGACCATACATTGTTATAACCCAAAACTCACATGTAAGCGCTCGGTTTTGAGTAGTGTTTAGATTACTCAAACGTCTGATGAGTGATGGTAGCCGACTACTTACTAGAGGTAAATACAACGGCCAGTAAGCTCAAGGAATTTCGTGATGTAAGCTTGAATATCGAGATCGAAACTTAGGACCATTTATTTTAGTTAGCATGATTCACATCTGGTGGATTTTCTCGAAAAGAGCTGCTTAAAGCTACTATATGAATAGGAACATTGCGATCAGTTGTGGGGGATATTTCATTTACAGCAACCGGGGCCTCCGTTTTATCCAGCAGTAGCAGATGACTGGTAACTTCATACTGCTGAACTGGTCATGATACATCGAGTGACGTTATAAGTATGTTTCAAAGTTCAGGTGGTATAGTATAAACCCTAAGACATACTTGTAAATTCACTCACTTTATTATGATCAGTTCACTAGTATGAACTTATCAGTCATCTGCTACTGCTGGATATAACAGAGGCCCCAGTCATATATTTATAATGTGCAATATATTATGAAAATATGAGACAAAAATGAGCCATATTTTTCACTGTCACAAGTTAATTATTTGTATCTCATGGTTTACAAATCGTTCAAAATTAAATCTTCTCTCCCATTGTCAATAAGATTGCTTCCAAAATTGAATCTGTTTTCAAATACCTTCATACACGTTGTTAAGAAAGAAACATTAACTCAAACATAAGGGTGACAAAAAACGGACTGAAACAAAGCGTATGAGTTTCAATGTTTAACATCCTTCCATCACTCATACACAAAGGTTATTGTGTCTCAGGACAAAGCTCACTGCCAAAATGACGTCGTATAAACTGGGGCAAAACTGAGTTGAAAAGAACAATAACCTACAAAACGCTGTTAAGCAGAATAAATAAAAATGGACTAAATGCAGACATTCCGTTGACCGCGGTTTATTGCCACTTCAAATAGCGTTTGTAATAGGCGATGTGAGAGAACAGAAGAACATCACCCGAGCATGTGTGATTTATTCAGTTTATTCGGTGGGATAGCTGGGGTCCTTACGTATATTGGCATAAGCTTAGCTGGCGTTCAGACTAAATGACCCAACTAGCGGGGGCAGCGTGATGTGATTTCCTTGCTAAATGACCCCGCATTTCAAACCTTCAGGACTACGCGCTAGTCAACAGTCGCCCTGGTTAACTGATCATCCCACTTAACTTGGTTCAGTTGGTGTAAGCAGGGATGGTCAAACACAGGTCTGTTGACAGTTCCTAAGTAAGTAGACCAAGTCTCTTAACCATAAAGCAAACAGAATATACACGAGTAATGTATGCCCTTCCTTCCACTGACAAGTGGAAGCTCCGTCTAAAGACAGCTGATTCTGGTTGACAAAGTCAACATGCAAATTTAATTTTCTCGTTGGTATTTCACTAATGGTATCAAAAGGATACCAGATGGTGTTACTCAAGTTTCTGATTCACACATATTTGAGCAGTAACTCTATACCAGAAATTAGCTCTTGTTACGACTCGTCAGTGGTGCACATCACACCATGGCTGGGATTTAGACTCTGGCCAAACCTTTGGGAGCTAAACGTGTTCACGACTCCACCGGTGGTCTCTTACTAGAGTTGTCCAAACTTTACAGGTGACACCTGAATTATCCTAGAGGTTTAGTCAATGCCCGATATACGATGTTTGCCAAGAGCGGAACTCGGTTATACTGCTTTTTGGACAGATGCTGGCCGTAAGTCACTTAGGATCACAAAAGCTTTAATTATCTGTATGTGATTTTCAAATAATTGTAAGTAACATTCCCCCTATAACAGTAAGTTTTGTATAGTTTTATACAACTGCCATCAATTCGTTTCTTCTGTGCGGATAGAAAACCGTGTTGCTTGTGATAGCAAGACAACTTAGTGTGTACATGCACTAAATTAACGAGCCCCAGGTGTACGCAATGAATACCAGATGTGAAATAAACATGCGACTAAATGGAAGACCCAACATATACCATGCAAAAGTTACAGTAGTTCTAGTAAAATACTGAACATTACCGATACGCGATAACAACTCAGGAGGTTTGGGATCCATTTGTCGAGCTTGCTAGCAGGCAAACGTTTTTTGCGGTTCTATACAAAGTGTAAAGTTGTATTTTCGGCAATATTTTATATACTGTGCAGTAGACAGACCGTGACCCTTTCCAATTTACTGAAGTGTCTTCCACAATACAGATTTATTACGATCTTCAGTACCCACATTACTAAAACCTCAGTGTCGTTAGCCAGGAACTGGGTGGATCACGATTACCCCTCTACAGAAGACCAGCATGACCTACCGCCTCTAACTTACAAGCGACTGATTCAACTTCCTACTCTCCAAAAATGAATCAACCACCTTATACATTATATCACTATGTCAAGGGTTGAACTAAGAGTGCCATCTGTGATAAGTCATGGGCTGGTAATTTTTATAACATGTTCGACTTAGACTTCTGCGTGCGTACCTTATCTGCTTACACCATCCGGTGCTTACAACAGAAAGCAAACTTCGGCGAACAAAGATCTCAACTCCTCAACCAGCAGAGGTCACCCTCCTTTGTCCAAGCTAAAACCGCCATAATTGCGATTTTACAAATAACGCCTTCATCTTAACGTGAGATGCTTAATTATTCGAAAATGTCTCAGATTATAAAACTTACCCCTGGTCTATGATAAACCGATTTCGATTGAATTGTTTACAATTCCATTACTATAGATGCAATCTTCCACGCACATTAAGTGGTCAACAGCCTCAGAAACGTTTTATAGCAATGAATCTGTAAAAGAAATCAAAATGCAATGAAAGCAGGCATAAAAGAAAGCGGACAGTAGCACACATGTTTACAGGTGTTTAATTTTGGCTCAATTGTAGTCATGCGGGAAAGGGAAATAAGACATCAGATGAAAATGACTGTCATCTTTTCAATAATATTCCAAAGTTGCCGGTTGATTCAACAGAACGAGAAGTTAAACGAACGAAATCGGAAAGACATGAGGATGAATGGTGAATAAAAATCATATATTGCTGGTCGTTTGACATTACCTAATCACCTGAGTTCTATTTAATGTGAGGTATACAAGCCAGCTTACACACATGTACAGGCTGAAAAAAATATGCGTCTAAAAATCCAGCCGCTTCCAAGTACTTTGAAATTCTGGTTTTACGGAAGTTTTCAATGAACTTTTACTTCAGAATTGTTGGGAATCGTGTTTATAAAAATAAACGTTTGAGCGAACCTTTTTGACAATACGGTGACGTTAATTTAGTTGCTGCCTTTTTTTCGAGAAGTTTCGGGCAAACATACGTTTTTAGAAAAAGAGAGGTAGCGAACGAGCTTGTTCTCGGTTATTTCTCTTCAGACCAAATACTTAACGTTTATATAAAACACTTGTGTCAAGGCGAAACGAAAAACAAACAAGTTCATCTGGGGTCAAACACGTCATCAATGAATACGATGAGAAAGTTTTGCTACAGTTACTTCACAACCACGATGCTACTGGAACCGTAACAGTTTGATTTGTCATGTTGTCTAGTTGTGCAATTATGACGTATTTGACATCAATCTAGTTTGTTATTTGTTCTGTTCATTTCAATCCGACAACATTGTTATGTATTTGGCCAGTTGATGAATAAACGTAAACAGGCTTGTTCGCCTCACGACTCTGGGGATTTTTGACCATATGAAATACCTTTATGGAAGGTTTTATTGGCAGAAACCTGCTGAAGGAAGTCAAGTTATAAAAGGGAATAGTTAACCAAACATTCATCCAACCTGGACTCTCCTTCAACGGAGTTTTCCATGAAGGCTGTATACTGTATGCTTCCTGTTCAGCATTTAACGCTTACGTGTGCACTTCCGAATGTTCTTAAGAAATTATCTTTAATGCTTTCATACGTTCAGGGATAGACTAATACAGCACTTTTTCTCACTGTTTTTTCTTCCTTTATTCTTGTTGTTCTCCATTTGTGTTTGATAAGCTTCCCACCAAAATATCCAGGCTGTTTATCAGTTTATCCACTTGTCTGTTCAAGTACATTGGAACCATGCATATCGAGGTTCAGTAAATC
Organism: Paragonimus westermani; assembly: GCA_008508345.1. Lineage (NCBI taxonomy): Eukaryota > Metazoa > Platyhelminthes > Trematoda > Plagiorchiida > Troglotrematidae > Paragonimus > Paragonimus westermani. Next base: position 404,861 of record QNGE01000028.1, read on the forward strand.
CCTCGTGGAGAAAGTTAACTTTTACTAACTGAACCAAACGCTTCCCTTGTTGACCTTGCTTTATAAATCAATTTATAAATTAATTAAGTTAATTACGGTTAACTAACTAATCGATTAAGTAAATTAATTAACTGAATTAATTTTAAATTAATCAATTAATTTGTAAGTTATTTACCAAAAAATCTATTGTTTGCACAGTGAAGAAATCCCTCAGAGCTGTTGTTTCTAAATTTGCTGAACTATTTCTCACAAAACTCATTACCGTTTTGCTGTTCTGTTTAGGCATTAACTCGATCATACCTGAAAATTTAATGAGCAGACTCATAAAACGGTAACTTTGCCTTTTAAAATGTTTTTCTCTTGAGGTGGATAAAACTGAGTTACAAATCCGGCCTAATTAGGAGCTGTGCAAAGAAATAAACACGCATTCTCTTAGGGAGGTTTTGTCAAAGAGGGCCGAAGTATGCAATTAAACCGTTGGGAGTGGCTTGGAAGGTCGAGCTAATTGGGCTGATTTCCACCTGTTGGCGACGACTCGATTAGAATGTATTAACCTGTAATAAGAATGTTCATGATGATGAGGGTCCCCGTCATAGAGTTGCGTGTTGGTGTCATCTGTTTTAAACTCTCTAGTACTGTTGTGCGACAAGTCGCAAACTACTACGTTTGTCGAGCTCGATCGCAATAATCGGCCAAAGGTTGTTAAGTGTCCACGTGCAGTGCAGCCTGCTTGTTACTAGTTATAGAGCCTTGTCACATGATAATTACCGTACTGTGCTGACGATACAAAAATTTCTCACTCACTATGGTGTACTTAAAATGGAGGAAGTTTTCAGAACGACCTAAGTGGTTCGTGGGCGTTTCGCTGTAGCCGCTTGCTTTATGCACACTCCACCAAACATGCGCTGTTTATCTTGATAATAAGACACTAACAGGTACTACGAACGGGATTTAGACATCCTGCCGAAGAAAGCTGCAAGTGCGTGTATATAAGTTAAGTGGTCAGGTAAGACGAAAACATAATTGGCCCTTGGTCTCTGTGGATCGTTTCATTGAATCTTCTGTACACAGACCCTTCTAACCTGTAAGTAATCAAACAGGGCTGTTACCTATACTGTAAGCAATACGGGGTACTTAGTCTAATTGTCCGGAGATTTTCAGAAGACAGCGACATCCAGTGAGTTCTCGACTAATCCCCAACAAATAATGAGAGATCTGACCGTCTCTTGCACAATTCTCACCAAACTGGGCCCCCTAGTAAAAGAGGAATTCCGTCATGATGACACAACATTTTACATTTGAACACTAACTTACCAAATTTTCTGGGTCTGGCCATACTGAAAATCCGCTGTCATGGCTCAGTTGATTGACGGTTCTAGATTCCATTCTACTGAACTAGGCATGAAGATCAGCAGGTTTCTTTTGCGCATTAAGAAACCACTTATACAGTTATTAACGCTTGCACACCATTAGGACTGCTCTTTAGGCTAGGTCTCATTGACCAATGCTCACAGAGTTGCAGGAAAGTGAAGTTCTTCAGATTTCCCTTTAATCACATTAACTAGTTTTCATTCATGAACTCTTACACATCTCATTTTCCAACCAGCATAAAAGCAAGAATACATAAGTACAAAACGAACAGTCTGACAGCACACAATGTGATAATTTTGCATACTTTCGTAAAGGAGAACACATTGTTTGAGTTTGGCGGAACAAAACAAGATGATTCATTCCTGACTCAAGATTGGATATTTAGATTGTTACGAAGTGAACGTCCTCCACAGTTTCTCAGTGTTTGCATTTATAAAAGCTCATCAGATTGTCGATTTCAGTAGAGTGCGGTTTGCTCCCATTACGGATCATCGCTAGTGCCACCCTCGTTCGGACCGGACGTTGCTGTCTAACATTGATGATTGTGAGGCCAGTATGGTAACGAGAAGGTCAATGACCTCAGAATAATCGTGAGCCAACGCTCAACCACCGCATCGGGTGATTGTTGTTCAGCTCACTCAGCCCCTTTGAATAGAGAACCGGAATCGGTCCGTTCACTCCGGTTGGTTACCTTGTGTGTAGAATCGCCTAGTTGTGTGGAGGCCACTCCCAATCAAGCAGTGTCCACGTTAACTTTTCTTATTCTTGGCTCAAGTGATAGATTTTAAGCAAAAATGATGTGAATCTAGAGAAAGTCCAAATTATTTAAGTTTAAACCTGTTAAAAATGGTCAGAGCCTAACAGACTACGAAGTGTAATTATCGAGAAGAATTGTGTTGCCTTAGTGAACTGTACCAAAGTCCCCACCCTCTTGATAACCTAACGGACAAACAAAAAATGCCACCGTTTTCCTCCACTTTACAGCCAAGATTTCACTGAACAACACGGAGTGGACGATACCGTCGACTTCTATCCGTTGCAATCTCTGAGTCCAGGGCAGAGGGTAAGCAGTGATTGCAATGAATTCCCTCAATTCGATTCCATCGCATTTAATTTGCTCCTCGAAAAGCATCACAATTACAAAGAATTAATTATTGTGGTTTTATAAATACGAAATTCATTTTTTTAAAACAAACCGTTTCTACTACTGTTTAATTGTTTTCCGGCTTGTGCCACCCGTTGATTTCCTGCTGATGTTAGACAAAACTGGAGATGGCTTTCAAAATTTTGGGCAATCCGACACATCAGTTTAATCGACGTGCACTTCATTTGGCATACGACATCCAATTACCTGTTCTACATGAAACAAAACAAGACGGAAAGGTAAGGAGTTTTATTTATTTCCGTTACCATCTACGAACTTTCTAAATGAACACACTTTGCCGTTGGTTGTCAGCATACAGTATTTGTGTTTAGGATTGTACAGTTGAGTAATGATGCGCACATTTGGCACCCAAAACTATATGATCGGGCTCGTCTACATTTTGGTTGTCAATGATAAAATAACCAGAACGGCAGTCGATTGGAGTGGTCGGCTCAGTGTTGGTACCATCATCATCACTGTGGTCCTACCAGTGCTGACAGACAAGTAGGCTGTCTCTGTTCAGCCAATCGAAACATGAGCGAGGTCCAACGCTAAAGTTCATGCTAATTCTATGCCTACTGAGACTACGTGGATTGTCCCGTTCATTCCCATATCCTCTTCATAAGTTTAAGGAGTTAAAAACAACTTTTTATGCCTATTCATTAGGTTTTATCATGTTTCCCGATTACTATCCTGCAGAACGTTACTTTTACTGTTCCGATCAAAGCTAGCAACTACTGAACAATTACTGGCAGCATCAGCGTAATATCCTTTGACACATCAAATTGGTTTACGCGTCTTGTAGAGAATTTTGGTAACACAGAAAATGAGTTTTTATGCTAACTAGTTCTGAACGTAATCGGAACATTCATTTTCATCACTAATACACTGTGGTAACCACCAAGTTCTTCACAGTTAGATGGAAAATTTGAAAACATCAACGTTTTTAGTGCTGAAAGAACGGGTCTCATCGTTTGGTTTTCATACCCCCAATGCAGTAAGCACATCAGCGATCAGGTGGATAAGGACTTGACGTGCAACAAGACATTTATCTGTTCAGTTTATGTTCAGAGCTGGTAAGCTCTCATTTCAGCTGAGAAGAATCTAGATGGTTGAAGGTAGATCTACTCATATCTGTTGTTAGTCTTAGAGACCCTGTGTCACATGAACTTGGCTGGAGCTGGAGGAGTGTGTACCCATTTTTTTGCTATTCTTGTCCAGCAAGTGCTCGGGTAGAACCACCGGCGACACAACATGACAACCGTTTGCAGACATTCGCTTTTGCATTACACTGAATGTCTGTCAAACTTTCCAACATTTACGTAGTTTCAATCAGTATAGCGTTGTTTCTCGAGAAAACCCAAGTAATTCTTGCTTTATATGGACAAATGTACCGTTCTCAACATAACTGTCATCTATTGATCTATAACACAGACTAGACTAATTCGAAAATATCAACGCCATCCAGTACAATTGGAGAAAGTTACCGATTCCCATCGGGTGTCCAAACAAAACGTAAGTCTACCGTTTCCCAGCCATAGTAGGGATGATAAGTTGGTTGAAACAACTGGATATCAACAAAGACACCTGTTCAAAAATTGATTTGAGAGGAAAATTATCAATCAATCTTATTGCTAGACGAAACAGTAACTTGTATTTGATGTTGTTTTGTAACCTCTAGCGAAGATGCTCATAAAAAGCAAAACATTATCAACAGCGTTATGTGATTAAAATGTTTGGTGTTACCATGTATTCATTGTCAGTAAACAACACTGTTGAGACTGTATGAGACTTTTCAACTACCAGTTAACTCTTTTTGTCCAGATTTTGAAATGACTTGAAAATCCTCTTGAGTCTCAATGATAAGAACGTACGGAACAGTTACGTGACTTAATGACCTACTTCTTCTTACCATTAAAAGCTCACTCCCGTAAACTAAAACATTCCGCAGTAAACTGCTCACTAACTGGCTGGTAATGTTAAAATTGGTACTCACGTAAAAAGTTGAATTAAAATGCGGCTGTCATTTATGGTATGGGTAACCACTCCAGATCTTACACATGGACCGGTGATCTTAGCAGTCTGTCAAAGTATTCTATGAGTGGAGCTGAGTGAGGATGGTCAACGCAGACCACATGGAACTCGTGGCACAAACTGTATAACGTCCTGAAGACTGCATTATATGTGGAGACAAATAGTTTTTGGTTTTGACTGAACATTGTTTCTTCAAAATTCACAATCTCAAAGTGGACAGCCTGCTTACATTCTTGTTAAACCACAAGAAGTTTGATGGTGGGATATTCATAACTGCTAATAAACTTAGGGTAAGCGTTCTGATTGAATGCCTGTGAAACGAAAAGTCTTTTTCATTCACCCCTAGTAAGTGTGTATTATTATCGAGGACGGTTGGTTTTGTTGTGAAAAGCTCGTTTAAAACAGTTCACTTTCTATCAAAAAGACACAAAGATAGGACAATAAGAATCAATCTGCTGTCTTTCGTTTTAGTAACAAGACTTGGACCATATTTTAAACCGCTTGTTTAACTCATAGTTACTTAGGTCAGAGATTGGTCAATATTTGGATTTGTTGAGCTCAGTTAACTTCAGTGTCTGCACATCAGGTCTGTTATGTCTATTGTAAATTCATGGGTTTACTCACAAGATAGAAGGATCTTTGTCCAAGTGCCGCCGTCACTATGGTGGCCCAGAGAGTAAGTTGTGTTGTACGTTTCAAAAACAACGAAGAGGTGAGTGGAAATGAGATACAAAGGACTTTAAGAGATGCTGCGATGCGAACACACTGTCAACATACGTCAAATCACAAAGTCACATTCGGACTGCTTTGCATATTTGGCAACCTAAAGAAGTGAGCCAAGGCGCATTTTCGAGGGTCTTATCCGGGCTGGTCATGAATGTGAATAACGTTCGCATGTATAAGATTCCATCAATTCTACGGCGTAGGTTTTGTAACTAATTTCTTGAGCGTTCTTCATCACTTGGTTTCAGAAGACTCGCTAATTGACTAACCACTGTTAGTGTGATTTCAGTTCGTTCTCTGATGTCTGAAGTGGAGAACGCATGACCTAATCTTGTTGAAACCGCATTGATTTGGTATCTTTACTACCCCCACAAACCGTTCAGTGATCACGCCGTAAAAAGTTCCAGCAATTTCCGAAGCCTTTTAAGGAAAAGATAACAGATCTATGCGTTCGTTTCTAAATGTGAGAGGAGTATGGAGTCGGATAAAAAAACAAGTGTGCCAACCTGGAATACTATGCACATTCGTCGTAGAAGATGTAGTGTCGTTCTTTTCAATTATCGCTATATAACACGTTAATAGACTTGAGGTGTACGCCACTGGAGTCTGCTAGTCTTCAGAGGGTCAGGTAAGTACCTCCAAGACAGTGTTTCGCAGTTTAAGAGCCGTTATGCGTGACTTCACAAAAACCTAAGAGGTACGCTCCTCTCATCATTATCATCATCTTTGACATGATCACCGTCATCACAGACAAAAACACCTTTTTTGGTGCTTACTGATGTTTAACTTTTCCACGATCATGAATAAAAAAGGCAAAGCCTGCGTAGGAAAAGAGAATGAGAAATAGAAGAGGGTGGGAAGGGACCAAACTTCCAAAAATAACTACGTATCTGGTCAGACATTCTAAACAGAGGTGCCTACATCTTGCGAATAAACATCCTAGCTGTACATAGAGCACAGCGTCATCAGCAAGTTAGCTCCTTACGGCCTTCACTGTTCCACGTCATTAAATGCACTCAATGCACAGACGACTCGGCCAAACAACGACAACAGTCACACTACTGAATCTTATTAGCCGCCACCTCACCTAAAGTCTCCATTCACCGACTCTGTGAGGCGGGAGGTCCCCAGCCATGGAGACGAACCCGATCTACAGTGGCCAACCCACTGGTGAATGAATTCGTTACCCTACGTCAGGCAATCATCTGTCCATCCCATGCCTTACGCCAGTAGGCCACAGTGTCGTAAAACAGTACTCGATGTGGCAGACAACTTGCCTACATCCTTATTACGTGGCCTAAGTACCTAAATCTGCGTAACCAAAAGGATCGAACAGAAGAACCCGATCGGCAATCACCACCCAATAACCACTCCTCAAACTCTTCGTTGCTTACTCGTTGGTGCCACCAAATGCAAGCGATCGGTGGTCAATCACCTGAAGAATGTTCACTTATTCTACTTTCAGCGGACATGGTTCGCTGCCGTCAGGTACTGTCGCCTTGTATACGTAACCCACCAACCCTCAAAAAGATGGCTGTCTGTCTCCAGAGGTGTCCTAGGTTATCGAATACCACCCTACTTTTGTAGATACGAGCCTTTATTTCATTGCCTACATCTCCGCTGCCGCAGTTGAAGCAGCTTCCCAAAAGCGCAATTCGGGCAACAACCTCCACAATTTTTTTATCCAATATTGAATTTGTTAGCAGGCGCAACTCCTAGAGACGCAGCCCGGATGCACCAAACCAATCAGTGAACCCAGTTTTCGTTGCTGGCTAGGCGGTGGGTGTAGCATGGTTCGAATAAGCCCATCATACTGCAGCCGTACTGTCGAACGCTAGTGTGCTATGTGGATTGTTTCTCCGCGTTTGCTTATGATGCCCGCCGTAACGTGAATTGCTCTCCCACCCTGACTGCCAAACGTGACCGTTTTATTCGGTCCACTCTATGTCTAACCATCCTTTGTAATCGTCTCACTTAATTCTCTCTACGTTTGTTGGCCACGCGGTAATCGCTTCACCGTATATATTTAGAACTTGTGTGACCTATGTTGGAGGCGATTTTTTCAATGGACGGTGTTAACACGTTTTGTCGCCTCGATTTTTGGTCAAACCAATGAGCGCGCAATCAGAGGCCGATTCAGTAAAATCTAGATAATCAAGACAGTCTTGCAGAAGTACTTTGCACTTGCAGGTTACAAAGTGTATTCCAAAGTATTTGGCAGAGTGTAAAATAACGTCAAGCATTGGTTATGCTGCCTGCAGTGCAGTACAGTTCGATTCGCCTCAACACCAGTCGTGCTATTTCAGACTAACATTGTCTATCATACTGTATCATGGCTACGTTCGTATACTTTCCTTTTAGAAACAGTCAGATATTCTTCTCTTTTCACGGTTACTTTTAAAGTTCCGTAGGTTTGTGCAAGAATGATAATAAGCCTAACTTTTTTGCCTCTTCTCATGATATTTTACTGAAACTTGTTACTCATCGTCACTGCGATAAAAGATACTTATAAAATCATCAAGATATCTTGATTTTCCTTAAGACATATTAGGCGCACAGTGCTCGTGGTCGTTGTATCACGCGGAGCTGGAGGTGATACAACCTACGGCCTGCTGGAGGAGCTGTTCACAGTCATGTTTTATTACTGACTCGGCAGAACCAAGCATAAATTAAGGTACCACGCTCCCAGGAATGGGGAGTGAGCGTGTGGCCCACGTCTGGTAGTAAAAAGGTATGGCAAAATGTTGAGTGCGTTTTCTGACCTCTTGCCTAAGTTAAACCAAATCAAGATGTTACACACATCCGGTTCGTCAGATACAGACGTAACCAACAGACATTTGCAATTTAGTGGCTTCAGCCGTAAACTTGTAAAAAGAAAGCTGTTACATGTGGATATATTCACGCGTTTGAGCGTAAATCCTCCACATTCATCTTTTGCAGAATCTAGTGTATAAAGCTGATCGCGTAATTTGATGAGCTATGCTGTCGGACCCTCTCCATAGTCTAATCCTTTTGGAACTATCTGTACCAGTTGTCATGATAACGGTCGATGCTGATGACACATATATTTACAGAAAATTGACTGCAACGTTGTACTGATATTGTCTGTTGAATATATAGTTGTCTTATTGTGGAACATTCACCTTTCGTGGTACACGACGAGTAATACACACACTGCTTTGAGTTGGCGAGGTATACTAACTCCAGGAAATATGAGAGAGGATGAATTAGGTTTCATTTTACAGGAAAGTTGGTGCACGGATAATATCATATGTGTCTGGTGTTATTCTGTTGCTCTGCGTGCGACGTAGCATCACAGGGATATTCGCATTGTTGCGTCGAGCTGAGATATTGAATCATGTCTGTGCAACGGTTGTGGAGCTATTAGGACGGACAGCCACATCAAACAACGAAAAAGATCAGATTAGGACTATATTACTTCTATGGTTGCTGGAATCGTTGATCATATCGGTCGCTGACCGACAGGGGTGGTGTTGGGTTTGATCGAATGAATATGATCGACTTTAGAGTAAGCAATATCCCTTGGGACGCAGAACAAAATGTTATCATGGCTAAAACAAGTTACCTTATGAAATACAACATGCTTTGTAGATAATTCGTCTGAACGCGAACATCATAGGTTCCACAGGTTGATCGAGAGACATGTACAAACAACTGCACAGAAGGTGTGGTGACAGGAGTGAACTGGTAGGTCGAGTGACTTGGGGACCACGAGGTAGTTCGAGTCTCTGAAAGAAGAAACACAAAGTCACCTACGACCTACTTGATGATATTCTGTTACAAGGTGAATTATCCCAGGAGGGTATACTACAGAGACCTTACGACACCTGGACATCGTGGTACAGAATACACATGGTATTCAATCAACGACCTCTCCGATGGTTATCACTCTGCCATCATCATTTGGAGTAAAGTTGGCAAATGTCTTTTGCAAGATTAAAGATTCCATGCTCTTCCATCCTTCAGTTAAAAAGCTATCCGGCATGGCAACTTGTCACAATCAATGATGTGTCCATATCACAGTGATTATTAGTGCTGAAATGCTTTTTCCCCTAATGCTTTTCACTAGAATTTTCACTAAACACGTACGGTGGTTCTATCTACGGTGATATCTGATTAGTCTCAGAGTTGAATATATCTGTATGTACTCATTAGTATGAAGCTTTATCGACGATATCCTGTTGCTGAACGACAATTCCTCTCTTTTCATAAATCCGGATAAAATAGCCTCCGGGTCTTTTTCTTTCACTCAGCTTTTCAGGATAATCCGCCATGCAGATTATTGACGACATACCGACCAAGGTCTCAATTAGCTTCTAATCGTATTCTGCGAATACGGAGTGAGGCTTGAGGTCTACATATTAGTTATCGACATGCCTTCTTCTCCCTCTTGATTTATCTCAACTTCCCAACAGCTATTTGCCTCTATGAGTTTTGGGAGCCTGTTGGAATTTTTTCCGAGATACGGTATCTCAGGTTTCTCCTATTCAGTCAATTAATCAATAAAGACCGGTTATGGCTTTCAGTTCATACAGAATACACGTATGGTAATATATTACCACATACTGTCTTCCGGTTTCCACTATGGTAGGCGAATTCGGACCTTACATTCTGCTCAACATTTATGTTCACCCAACTTTGAATTGAACATCCCAGTCGCTTTTACGGATTATGTGGCAAACCATATTTAGAGACTTCCTTTCTGCTCAGAAAAATTCACAACTGACTGCAAAGCATTTGTTCCATTTTTTGCCGACTAAAACCAACTTTTCCATGTGGCTGCAAACTTTAGTTGTTGATCAAACTTGGCGAACCTGAAGCACCTACAAATGCACTGGAATTGTTTGAGCGGAATCTCGTTCCACCAGGGGCCAAACTTCGCTTCGATCCGCCATTTATGCGAGCGCGACCGGCCCAAGTGCATTATCGATCAGAGGACAAAAGCGGTGTATCTCTTATTTGTGTTAGTGGTGAGTTTTCTCCTGGTTGCTAATAACAGTATTAATAACACGGTTGTTCTTTATGTAAGGTGTCTTTTAATTACGCCAGCAGCTTGGTGACAGTTTGTCAAATTCCCCTAAGGGGCATCATCGAGATTGCGATCCTGGAAAAGACACTCTTGTTACACCATTCAAAGCAAACAATCGTGCTTCTGTCACGCTAACTCACTGGTTTGAAAGTGATACAGGGTTATCCCGTCATATTTTTTCGCCAGTGAAATTTGAACCCCCAACTACACTCTGATTCACCAGCTGTGTGAATGGTGAATACTCGGCTGTTACAAATGTAGCTCTTTGGTCAGCAAAGCTTGACCGGGTTTTGAATTCGCACAGGAAAACTGCGCCTTGAGTCCAGGTCTTGTTGCGATAAAAGGATAAGTCTGAAGTTACTGAGTGAGGAGGATACGGTTTTTGATTTTTTTTCTCGACAGCTTTCACCATGATGGTGGATACTTGAATTTAGTCATAGGTGTTTCTAGTATTTAGGTCCCACCCTTCTCTCAATTTTGCTTCCTATTTAGCACTTCCTTTCCATGACTGTTTGATAAGCGATTGTCAATGTGAGTCACTGAATTGTCACTGTTATCCAACTGGGCAAAGAAGGTGAATGCATAATGCCGCAATGCCCAGTGATTCTAGGAGCTCCTTTCCTCGGTATTATTCCTAATGTTAGCGATCGAAACTATATTCGTCCATTTGTAAACAGAAAGTTTTGAAACACATCAACGGTTAAGTTTGAAATTCAACACAATTCTCGTGGATTGGAAAAACCGTCGAAAGTTCGGAAACATGACTGACAAAATAGACATTACTGTAACCAGTGAATACACATCACTTGTTCTGATGGCATATCAATCTACAGATTGTGCTCATATGCATAAGAAAAACGCAAAGGTGCCTTTTTAAACAGTGAATTCAAATAAGAGATCATATAACTCGCAAACATGAGTTTTCAAAATGCTCAACAGTAAGGTCCTCCCGAGACAAGTTTCATCCTAGATGTGTTTTGTAAACTGCCAGTCGACTACTTGAAACGGTGAATTCCGTCTATTTCAACTCCAAGACGAAGAGGACTTGCATACGCTTTGGTATGAGCCAGTTAGACTCGAGATGCAGATTTTCCGGAATTATTGATTCATCTACTTGTGACTGCAGATTTTAGGCAACTGCAGCAGTTCTGTGGTACAAACCAGATGGTGTCTTATCTGTCTACTTGAGAATGTACGTATGTTCGATGGGGTTGTTACGGACAGTAAATCCACCCTTGCGGCCTCGTTAAGTTTAACAACAGAGATGACAAAATGTTGAGGGAGAGAGACAGCATACCAGAGGGATCAGAGAAAATTCTGCTTGGGATGGGACATGGGCGGTAATTTCCTTCAATACAGTGAGTCAGTTCCGAACGAATGTGGATGTGAACGTGTTTATCATTGTGAATGACATGCAATTACGGATATTGCACCACACAGAGATGGTTAAGGACATTTCGATTTCGAAATACGTTCCAAAAATGTGCCGCACTAACGCTTAGGTTCGTCACCATAGTCTAACTGCTTAGATTTTATTTGTGGTTCCACATAAATGGTTGAAGTAAATATACAACTTTCGTACAAATTGGGAATTTACGTGTATGGCATTCCCTCCCAAGGCGAAGACCAATTAGCATAAGGGGGTTTTGTTGATTTTTGTGAGACGAAATTAATAGGTTTCATCGGGTTAAATTTCGTCACAGTCACTGGAAAAAGTTACTGTAACTTCAGGTACCTAGTACGACAAATGTTTTGATTGTGAACAAAATCACGAATTTTGTGCTCTGCCAGCTGAGCTACAAAGTCATGCCCTTTAACTTTACGTACAACTCTGTCCGATCACTTACTTCATTGTGCAACTTGAGGTTCGAGATACAGGCCATAGACGCAAAGTTGCTTGGTTATCAAGACTGTGATTACTACTCAGAAAAAATTATTTATTGCTGAACAAAATTGGCGAGAAGGCAACTAGAAGTTTGCAATTACCATGAGTCAAATGTTTCCACGTCTGCTAACAAGTTGCACATACAAATGAGGTTTTCGAATAAATGACTAAGAAAAACGTCAGCTGAGTCATAGTACTCTGTTATCTTGGCTTATCGTTATTGCTTGTCACCAGGTCGCCAACAATTTAGTGGTACGCCTCACGTATATCGTGGGGTGAAGTTTCAACTATTCACAAATGTTTTACTTTTAGAAAACAAAGTGTAGCTAATTTGATAGGCTCAAGTCAGATGACAATTCTCAACACAATGCAATTTACGAGACCTTTGGTGAGTCATCAAAATCCGCACTATTCGGAAAAAACTATTGTCTCCAGATCATAATTAAACCCAGAAACAATTGTCTAGTTCATTGAGGAATAGCAGTTGAAGTCCAAGATTTGGTAACGACAAGCTACCGCTGTTAATCAGAACTAGTCAAACCGTGGTATTCAGTGGAGAATGATCTGACTCAAAACAGTGAAAGCTGTGGCGAATAAATTGTCTGCAATAAACTACACCACAATGTAATGATAGCTTCAAGAATCTACTGAAGCCTATCAAGTCAGTCGATAACATCAACCCTAGTAGAGCAACGCACACAGCTGGAAGAAATGACTGATTTCTGATGTAAGATGAAAGCAGAATTCAGATGTCGAATAAGAAAGCTTTCTGTTGTCAGTGATTGCATTTTTGAACCACTGCCATTCGTGTTATCAGCCCAAAGTTTACCTTTCGATGAAGAGTAGCCTTTATATATGTATATACCCGGTTAGATGGTAGGCAACTGGTAGTGTTTCGTGCACGTTTGCAACATGATCACATTTAATTTCACCACTGATCAAGGTCACGTTGAAAAATGTAGGTTCAATCCATTTTTGTAAACAGTACGTTCAACACTACTTCCTTAATTTGCCGTTACTTATTTTCAGTATTGTGCGGGAGAGGTAAAATTTGACCAGGCACATAATGCAATCGGCAGTAGAAGGCAGGTTTCCACGTTATTACCCGAGTTAGTCATAACTTCCTATCAGTGTTTCTCAGATTAATATCATTCAACCGTAATTACCAGTTAAACACTTTGAACTGCCATGCACGACCAGAATTTTTCATCTACTCAAGGTTTGTGCGTAGTATGTTACATAGCAAAATTGACTAAAATAGTCAATTGAAATTTCTTTCTTACAACGAAAGAAACACATATATACCTATGCATGCATGCATAAATATATGTGGTATGTTTCAAAAGGGAAATTCTGGCTAGTTGGTCACTAGATGTTAACTTAAGTCGCACTGTCAAAAAAGGAGAAATCGAACAGAATGAAATCTTTGTGGTTATTGGGTACTTTTGCCTTTTTTCATCCAGACAAATCTGGCACGATAAGCGTGAGTGCACACGGCTGATGTGCTCATTATTACACACAAATAGTCTGTGTCTCAAGTCAGTTCCTCTAGCTGGATGTTATCGAGACGGTCTTGTCTCACCGTTGCACGATTTGTAATCAGACTGTTTGCATCGAAAGTCTGTTTCAATTTCGATTGCATATTCAGAGGTATGCTATGACTAAATTTTACGGGAAATGCATTTGAGCAGATTAGCTCAGCGGTTAAGTCAGGCAAATGCTATCTCTCACACCAATACACCCTCTCAGAGTTTTGTCCCACATACCAACCACGAAGTGAACAGCTACCGCTCGCCACGGGAGTCAGAAGGACCGAACAGGTTGCAACCGAAGTTAACCGAATGAGCTATACAAAACAAACCGATCGATTGGATGTCAAAATGAAAAGAATTACCATTGGAACGTGTGATGTAAGTTTATTTTTAACCTGTTTTTATTTTAGACGGTCGGTGAACAACAATTCCGTCCCGATGACATACATTTCTGACAGTTGTTTTTCAAGACTGATCTAAACAAATAACCCTACAAGGCTACGAAATTACAGTAGACCATTTTACAGAGCACCTCAATTGTTTCTGTGTATGCACTCATATTGACCAAGTGTTTGTTTCAACGAAAACATTTCGCGTAATTTAGTGTGTAAAATGAAGGATCACTAGATGTCTACAGCCGGTTATGATATTACCACAAAGGAGAATATAAGTTCATTGTATGGTCATGGGTGCCCAGTGTGCGATAGCTTGCGTCTTTTCAATATTAGTGAATTCGATATGATAGATAAATGGTCAAAAGCAAGGACAGCTTTGAATTTATTGTATTCGGAATGTAAAAACCTACCAACAGTCCGAGCTTAGAATGAGAACTATACACATGGACGCGCGTAATGGAAATTTGTTCTGCTAGACCAGATATCATCATGCCTGAGTGGTGAACGATGGCCCAAGCCAGATTACCTCCTGGTTAGCCACACGGTCGCTGTGAATTAATGAATAAAGGATTGATCGGGAATGTTAAAGAATGATCGCCGTTCCCGTTTGATATCACCCGCAGCACATCTGGATCATTCTACTGACTAACAGATTTCGAGCACACTGAGATGATAGTCCTTCGGAAGCAAGATGAATCTACGCTGCCGTCATCTAATTCGGTAGATGGTAGCTGTCTCTAAACAGTTTTCTAATCCCCCACCACCGATTTTAATCTGCTACTGTCGCAATTTCATAACTTATCATTACTTCGTGGCAACCTTCCTCGATAATTGCCGGTGACTACTTAGCAGATGAATAGTCTGTCATGTGAATCAGCCGAACGGGTAATCCGACTGATCAGATTCAGCCAGGGTCTAACCGACCTTTTTCACAGTAAGAAGACAGATACGCCTGTGGAGGGTTACAACATACTGAATTGTGTGTGTCCACGTCCTGAAGGGATGTGACGTGCCACAGTCGACATACCAACTGGGCAAAGCCAACGCGATACAAGTGTTGTCACATTCCCTATAGAATTGGTGGGAAAAATAATGAATTAAGTTGATGAGAAAGTGATGAATTCGTTGGCAACTTTCATTTATCGCGTTGCGGAAGTTCGTTTAATTGTCATTACTACTGTGTTAACTCACTCAATGTATTACAGGTCACCGTGAAAGCAAAATTGTGTACTTACTGTGGTCTTTATGACACGTAAGTGAACATGCACGAAATTTTCTCAGGAGAAACAGTCTGACCGTTTGCGCCGGTCAGGTTACACTGATCGTTAGTGATGTACATGCTTGAATTCAGATTGATTTGAAACAGGAACAGACCACCGTTCTCATTGAGGACAGCAATCAGGGACGATAGTTGGGAAATACAAGTTTGAAATCATATTTTGAACAATTCGAGAGAAGATTTGTCAATGCAGTTCGTATCAATCTCATAGTAATAGGACCTGGACTATGCGAAAGCAAATATGCAGTCTGGAATTTGCTATTCAATCAGTCGTTCAGGTGTTCATCCCCAGCAGGCATTCCAGTGATGCCTGAATAGTTAGCTTACTAAAAATGGACGAAAACTGACAAGTAGTTAAAGGAATGTGGAAACCAGAAATGTTAGAAAAGAAACGAAGAAAATAAGGCGACAGCAGTAGCTGCTGCAAATCACACTACCGTAGTAGTGCCAAGATGGCTTCTGTGTATCCGTCATACAAAAAGGACAAACTTATTACAACTAATCACAGCTACTTCAGATAAGTATAGAAGAAGTCTACTGATTGAGTGACAGCATAAAAATTGTTCTCAACTTGCATGACGTGTTTTGTTTTTGCATGAACTCATGTGGTAAAACACTGAGCAGCGCTAGTGTTGATGTTCAGTAAACACTGGAATTTATGAGTTGAACATTACTCATAATCAGCAGTAGCTGTCACATCCACATAAATTTTCTCTTGGACCTCTTTTGACCACAAGTTCAATACTTGAATTTCGTTCCTGTTAGAGCACATCAGTAATACTTATTTCTGCCACGGCCGGGGAATAGAACCCCGATCACTCCTTCATCAGGCAACCTTGTTGACTAGCGCGTCACTGATCTCACATTGGACGCGACAGCACAACTATGTACAAAAGCTCGGACATATTAATTTTCGAGTATTGCACATTAGTTTGCTAGGACATTTGGCTGTAATGCTTTAGCTGTTTGATAAGTTCACTTGATCCCATAAGCACACGTAAACTCATAACCTATATTTAAATTGTCAAGTAGTTTATCTGATTTCACTTACAGTGTAAAGGGTGTCGCTGTCAACGCTATGTCCGACACTGGTGTCAAAACAGGGACGGAGGCAGCAAAGCGTCTGATTTATTACAGTTCGGACAGTTGACTGAATGGTTCAGCAGAACAAGTATTCACCTTGCTTAACAACTGTTTGATACTGGTTAATATTGTGGCGACGCTGGCCGTTTTAATTGATGTGTTTTAATGAACTTACCCTCGGTGGCTCAAATACGTGCTTATTGGCTCACTGAACATTTGATTCAAATTTTGAAAGTTGGTGCAGTGACAGCGAAATTACTCAATGAATCGGATCTATCTTCGTAAACTGAGAGTGGGAAAACATGTTACTTGATTTACCTCGCGTTTACAATTTCACCAAACAGACTCTCGTACTTAGTAGCAATGAATGAGCACCCAAGTTAGACAAATTTTTCTCGAACGAACAACTACAACATCGATATCCGCCTCTTATCTGTATCGATTATTCTCCTAAGTCGATACTGCAGTGGCTTTAGTGACCAACCACGGACCATAGTGTGCGTGGTCACCAAGTCGAATGCAAGATTACTCAAACACTATGACACATATCAATGGGGCAATAAAATATGACCAAAACCCATGGTGAGTGGATTGCAGACAACACGGTCAGGCAGAGGAACCATTGTTTAGTAGGATCGGATCAATGGAAGGGAAATGGCGTGGATAAAAACTCACAACAGGAAACGTCAGCCACAAACAAACCAGGCTGGAGTGCACACTACAAGTTAATGGAAAAAGACACTACGTTGTGGACTGGACTTCCGGTTCATAAACGCAAGTGATGTGGGACTCTGTGAACTTTTTTCTGCAACGACTGCGTGTAGTGAGATTTCGAGAACTGTTTAGCGGCAGAGGCACTTATTACGTATTTGCGTTCGTTATTGCTGACACTCTACCAGCCAAATGAAAAGATACGTGAACACACTTGAGGGGGCTTTTCATAATTCCAAAGGAGAAGGTACTGTAAGGTTGTGGTTCTCATATGTCTACCGTTCAAAAGATAACCCAACGAAGGAGGTACTGGGTTCCACTTGATATACTATAGTCAGAAAGACTTTCAACGAAGATAAACGAGCTGAGGGAAGTGTAACTCAGTATGCAATATGGTACATTTTGCAGTGAGTTCCGATCTGTAGCCTGTGTGTGTGGAATATGCGTCACATTCGAGAATTTTGCTTACCAGGTTTCAGTTCAGTCGTCAGGGTAACGCCGTCTGTCGAGTTTGCCCAAGAGAGTTCATTTGGACATACCTGTTGATCACGTAAGACCATAACCTGAAAACAGACAAGGTTACCAGTAGCCCAGCAGTCAACTAGCGACTTAATGATTCGTTGAATCGTTCCCATTAGCACCTAAACGCTCAACGGCCTCGCCACCTCAGACGATTTTGAATATTACAGATTCAATCTTGTCTGTCATCCTGTCGATCGTGTAAGTGTTTACCCCAGAGCACATGCTGGTGATAGCTGCTTGACTAGCTTTTATGAAGTAGGTCGATGTCGTGGGTGGGTCCTCATTGTTACCGATAGGTGGCCTACTTTCGCGTGATCACCTGTTTACACGTGATCGTCTAACTGGTCGCTGGCTCTCCCTCTACACAGGATCGATGGGTTTCTGCTTTCTGATTGAATGATTGTCACCCCGGACATATCTGCAGTTAACGTGTCACGCATCATGCTCTAAGTAGGTAACTTTGCTCAGATTATCACAGACTTTATCCGAGGTAATTAGCAGACTGAGCAACTCAGCAGTTATCGTTTGCCTTGTTGTTGCAGCTCTATAAATTCATGGACCGCTTCTAGTGGTTTTAATGAAGCTCCTTCATTAGTGGAGTTCAATGGTCTTACTGAAGGACGTACTCCTGAGCGGTTCCAGGTAAACTAAACCGTCTGATAAAACGAAATTCTGTCATCAAAACGAACAGGTCAGTAAAATTGGCGCCTCTGACTGAAATCGTCAGCTGCTTTAAATTGTTTCTAGCTACATTTGCCGAGAATGAAAGTCATCTGTGTGAGTAAGCGGAATGTAAATTTTAAAATTTGGTGATATGTCACAATCCGTCGCCAGTGCAGTAGCAAGTAAACGGAAGAAGACTGAAATGCAACAACACCGTCTACTTCGCTAAAGCCACCCTGGAAGTTTAATTTTCATAGCGGCGAGCAAGCACAACTCGAGCGAGTGAAGTAAAGTCAGCTACTCCGAATCAGGTTGATGGGTGCGCAATGTTGAGCTCACCAACTGACTGAGCGACGAGAACAGTTGTGTAGACTGACGCCCCGTGAACAATAAGCCACTCTAGGAAGTAGTAAGGGATTTTGGTCAGTGTAAACTGGGCAACACATAGCTGATCGTAGTTGTTGCCTTCTTAGTCATTCTTGGGTCAGCTCCTCTCGAACAGAAACACTGAAATCGCGTTTTATTCTTGCCGGTAGTGCAAAACCTTGTTGTTTTTGACGACGATGATTATGACGGCCAAAATATGAGCTCTGGTCATGATTTTGTCAAGCTACCAAGCTGCAGTAGCATACCCGAATACAACCACAGTCGTCTGCCAGTAGTGTTTGGATCGCCAGAACACCTTCAGAGGAAACATTCTGACCATCTTGTTGATTCCTGTCGATGACTCCCTGACCAGAACTTATCTTCGAGCTAAAATCAAATAAATAACTAACCTTGCTGCCGGATGTGTGGGCTACCGGTGAGCAGGAAGCATTGGCTGTCATCTTTCTGCCATTTCGTTGTGGCCGTTTCACCGGTAGGTTAACCCCAGTGTGACCAGAGAAGGGTAAGCGATATTCACAAGGAGTTCCGGATTACCAAGACGAAAAAACGTTGAATGGTGCTAGTTATAATCTCCCGTGAGAAATTTGCAGTGTGCACACAATCGCGTTCTTTTACATATTTAGTGCAATGATAACGATATGTCCCACGGGTTAGATGATGTGTCGACAAGTATCGAGGCCGTTGTGGTTATGTTTTTACAATGACTTTACTAAAACTAAGAACGCCTTGTAACAGGTTTTCATGATAAGCTGCATAGTTGATAAGCCTGCTTCTACGAACAGACGGGGTGTGAAATAACAATGTGCACACCAAGCCAAAACAGCAGTGAATGACAAAGGTATATTTCTAAGACTAGTAATGTTACTGCCAACCTGTTTGACGTTGTAGATTTTGGACACCGATTTTGCTTTTCTGGAGGAGTTCGCATAAAGGTGAACCCGTTCGCCATTACTTAGTCCGGCCTTGCGCGTCAAACCGTGCCTAGCCTGACTATTAACCGGATTATATGAGTTCATTCAACATACATTCATTTACATACATATATACTCGCATTGATCAACTGAGCCAATCTGACGGGATCATCCATCTACAAAGCACGATAACCAGGCATTCTGATATTACATCGAACAAAGGCGATTGCCATTGACTCGTGGAATCTGGCTGCTTCGACTGCTAAACGCTGAGTCGTCTGCCTACGCTAATGAGCTTAGTCCGACATATTATTTGCTTGTTGAATGAGATAGTGGGTTCTAGGGTGTGTATATTCGCGTAACGCGGGCGCACCTTTGTATGGACTTTGGCGTGTCCACTTCGAATAGACAGCATACGATCCATATGGGCGTAAGTTGTCCAATGGCACTGCAAGCTAGTAGAGTTCTGCTTTTTGGGACATTTCCTCTAGCAAGCGGTACTTAATGCACAAAGAGCCGTAATCCTGATTAAACGGTACTTTGGCTTGAATAATCTCCCTTTGGAACAATGTTTAAGTACACTGCGAAACACGAATTCTGTCGAAAATGAATCGAAACAATAGATGGATTAGGTAAAGTTGAATATCAGTGAAATGATTGTTGCTATATTTTTACGCCATTGATTGCAAAATGCTGTCATGTTGGACAGCTGCATGAAAGTGACGAAATGCGTCTTGAGGAAAAATAGCATATTGGTCTCATTTACAAGGCAAGTAACTACGAATTACCTTATCAGAAAGCAAATGTCATGACTCAATTCGGAAAGTGACATTCATCGGCACCCTTACGGCACCGGACGATGATTGCAATATCTTCGCTGCTGGTTATCTTTCGTGTTATTGTGCCCTTTGAAATTTTTGACTTCTGTTGTTATATAGCAACACTGGTTAAGTCTATTGTGAAACACAAAAAGACAAGTGAGAACTCATGCTTTTATTCATGGACACATATACGGTTGCTGTTATTCAAGTTCGACGGTATGGTATTCAGAGGTTCACGGGTTATATCACAATACCTGGCTCTGCACAGATGAAATAATTGGACCGATTTTCACGTATATGTGAGGCAGAAAACTCAATCACATATGTGGGTTGTGTAGTTTTCATAAGGAACCGTGGCACGGTAAGCCATTGCCAATATACCGATCCCGTAGAGTTTGGACTTCACGACCGAATCGTCAGAGTCCATGTAGTTGGGTTGTACGTTCCAGTGTTGGTACCCCTTATCTCAGGCGCAGTGTTGTTGTGTTCTCTGTATCTTATATTTTGGTGGAGTACCTCTCAATCGTTTGCTCTTATTCGCCAAAGGGTGGTGTGGTATTCGATGGGTGAGAGTGAGCTTGGAGCCATTCTCCTTCAAGAAGTTTTTAGTTAAGCGAAAACCGATCCGTTGAATAACACGTTTTTCTAAACTTCATCACCCATTTTATAGACTATCTTCAAACGCTACGTATACTTTCGGATAATAATTGTGATACTCTGTTCACGATTATAAATTCCTAATCTCACTACCAGCATGAAATCTCCGTCTGACTCCGACTTCCGGATAGTTTAAGCCAGATTTGTTGCTTACTTGCTGTACTGGATGATCTCACCGATTATTTTCTGTATATTTTTTTGTACTTGTCTGTGCAGTGAAGTGAAATTAGTTAAGTCAAACCTATCTTAGTGATAAGTTAGTGAAGGATTTGATTGGTATCTTACAAATCCAAAGCACATTTGACCACAAATTTCTCATTTCACCCAGCCCTCAGTCAAAACATCGGATTGTCTTTGTGGTCACAAAATAAGCCTGGTTCAACTGTTTAATAGTCATGAAAGAAGTGAACGAAATAAGACATCATAGAACAGGGATTAAGACATTTGAGTAATATGAGGAGTTGTGTACGACGCTATTAACCTCAGGTTGTAGCTTCTTGAAATCAGGAGCTAAGTGACTTTCGGTGTTTGGTCTTCTGAGCGGACAGTTACCTATACGCGTAGTGAATTCACAAGCCGAACACCCCCTGTAAAACTCTAAGTGTACCAGAGTAGAACAGTTTGGAAGGATAATACTGAAATTTTACCAGGGACCATTATTAAATTAGTTGACTTGTCCGGAACATTTTCAAAAACTCCATTACATTTAAACAAAATCCTTTAGGAAAGGTACACTTGTCGTAACTCTGTTGGCATGACAGCCAGTAAACTCCACAAAAGCAAAGTGAGGATCCAAAAGTTCCATGCGAAGAATTGGTATGCGTGAGGTTGTTTGGGTTGACCTAAAAACGTGTCGGTGATTTGCGTGAGACAAAAAGTCTGCTTTTTCTTCCATATTCAAAAACGACAGACATACGCAATGAGCTCTTGTTGAGCTGAACTCACTGTCCCATGATAATAGAGCACTGAAGAAACTGTGAGTTATTCAGTTGTTCATGCTACCAAACGTAAAAACGCTAAGCCTTAAATCATGTTTGTCAATTGTGACAACTTTTAACCATTTGATTATGTCGCTTGTCGCAGTCAATCTTCTTGACCGAATTGGATAAACAGAACACTTTCAAACTAACCGTGAGTGACACCTTTCGAAGTATCCTTCAACATAGTTTATATGCTCGCAATTTTTGATATTTTTGTTCGCAGCCTTGTAATGATTACGCCTTGATTAAAAATTAGCAAAAAGATTTAACGAGTGGTAACATGCTTGGTTATTGTCGGTTCGAGCTGCTGTACGTCGAAGGGATTATGCACTTTACGGATGAATATTCTAATCACTTAAGTAGTTGGAATAAAGCAACACTGGACAGAACACAAAACTTCGATCCGGATGTCTTCGGAGCAGCAGGAAGTTCGCACAAAGTATGACTGGTCTTCTACTTCAAACGCTTGACTGCATTCACATGCATGTAATACACAGGCCTCTTTAATTAATATCTCACCTAAAAATTTGACAAATCATCATTTGTGGGTTATTCAGCTGAAGAAGTGTTACCAAGCAGTGCCGCTTATTCAGATTAACCAAGTTCTCCGCCCGCTGCTTAACCGTCGTTCTGTAGCTCGAAAACTTTTTCTCAATTGTAAAGCGTAATCATGAGGACACGCCCCTATGTGCAGAGATTGAGTTAAATGAAACCATTGTCATATGCATACACTGCAGTAACAAACGAGCCAGTTTTCTGCCATCCCTTCTCCTATCGGTATATACGCTCAAAGTGCATTAGAAGTACCATTTTTGCTGTCCGAATAATAACATTATGTTCATCCTATGTTCTCAGAAATAAAGTTGACTTTGTATACTTTAAAGTATTCAGGGTAACGAGAAAAAGACTTTCAACGAAATTACGGGTTCAGTTCGGATGTTTTTCCTTTGGAAGCAGCTGGCAACATGCTCCTGGCAGTCAGTCTTTGGCTACGTCATTCTCCTTTTATAGTAGCGTTCAATATTTCTCGAGGATTTCGTACTCACTAACTAAACACACTCCAAATATTCACTATCCGGTTTTGATCCAGAAAACGGTCAAACCAGTACAGTATATATATCGTTAACAAGACAAAAGCCATTTCTAGTTGGTAATGAACCAAATGATCGACTTCCTCGGACGGAATACGTAAACGGCGGCAACACAATGTGTCAAATTCGTTCATATCCGAAGCAATTTCTTGGTCCGTCTGTACTAGTTAGCTCGTTCAAGCTAACGGATGCCTGCCTAGTAACAGATTCTTTACCACAATATATCCTCTTTTAAAAATCACGCCAATTCGACTTCCGCATATCAGTCACCTGGGTTGGATTTCTTTTTGTCGCTGAATATCGCAGTTTNCATATCGTTAACAAGACAAAAGCCATTTCTAGTTGGTAGTGAACCAAATGATCGACTTCCTTGGACGGAGTACGTAAACGGCGGCAACAGAATGTGTCAAAATTGTTCATATCCGAAACAATTTCTTGTGCCATCTGTACTAGTCAGCTCGTTCAAGCTAACGGATGTCTGCCTAGTAACAGATTTTTTACCACAATATATCCTCTTTTAAAAATCACGCCAATTCGAATTCCGCAAATAAGTCACCTGGGTTGGATTTCTTTTTGTCGCTGAATATCGCAGTTTCCTACTAGGATGTCCAGAAATGTGAGTATCAGCCCAGCCTAAACTATGCTTGATATGATTTTGGACAATGGGCTTTAATCTTCGCCTCCCTTGGCAGTTAATCCGCTAGTGGTATTCCAAAGTTCTTTTAACACAAACTTGCAATCGCTAACTGAGCCTATGTAAATCCACAGCTTTTGCCGGCTGAGTCACGTACCACATTGCGTTCAGTGTAACTACTAGCGATTGAAAGAAATTGAAAGTCGGCCGGGCGGAGACGTGTTCACAAATCAGAAAGGCTTCGATTATTTCTCTCAACAAGGTTAGTACGTGCTATCTGCCCCAATGAGGAGTTTGCACGATCCATACCGTCGTTTGGAAACGACTTTGTGTATCAAGTTAAAAAGAAACACCTGAGAAAATGGTGCATTTGTTTCTGAAACTCTTGTTTTTTCTACCAGAAGCCTCCCGATAAACTTTTGGCCTGTTCGGTTGAACTTACGACGTGAATTTTCCACTTTCACTGGTCACCGCTGGCGGAGAGGCGTAATTTGAAGAACTACGGACATCTGATATCCGAACACGTTTAGCGGTGGCTCGTAGACTTGAGTTCACTTGAAAACCCAACATTCTTGTTCTGCTTTTTTTGGATGTTTTATTCCATAAAGTATGCACAGGATTGTGTTAAACGGAGTAGGTTCGATTGAAACAAAAAGTACATTTCAGTCACCCTACATTTTTATTCTGTCAAATTAAAGTCAACCTAACTTCCTGTGCTCGTTTCAGGAAGACGTCTTCTCGAAGCCAATAAGTGTCCGTTATAAATCAGGCATGTCAAATAATCCATATGTCCTTCCTAAGCCGCATGTATGGACATTTACTTATGTTGCGAGTAGTACGGTAACTTTATTCATTACTTACATTATATATCCTATGCAGGCTGCAATGTTAAATGTTGAATCAGTTAGAGTATGTTTGGTTTGGTTGTCGGTCATAAATTTGCTCTCATTTTGTCTTTTGGGGCTTGCAGTGAACATTTACGATGCATTTGGTATAATGATTGCATGCACCCACCCTACCTCTGTTTCCTTTCTGCCTATAATTATCATTGCATACCGACTAGATTTTTCTTTCCTGGCATTGACAAGCCATTAACTTCGGGTGTACCTGGTCATAACAATGTGTTTATTTTCCGTTGACTAGTGGTAATTTTGCGAGGTCGTTTATGTCTGAGTCATTCTGAATGCTATTCTTGTTATATAATCTCATTATCCAGTTTGCTCACACTGTACGTTAGAATGTCTGTGTTCTGATTTTTATCAACAGTTCCTTATAAAGTTCAACCATTTCGATCTCCCCCAATGAAGTTTTTTCCACTTTGGGGGATAGTTTGAGTAACCACGAATAAACGTTATTGGTATTGTCTTTTAAGCATTACTGAGTGGATTGTTCTAACTTGACGTGAACGATTTAACAAACCCCGTAAAAATAGTCTCAACTGCATTGACAAGTAGTGACAGCAATTATATGAAAGCGAAAAGCAAACAATTTACTGCCTAGTGTCATGAAATTACTTGTAAAATATTAGGTGACTGTTATTTTGTCGTGTGGTTTATCTGTGTCACTGGTTTAAATCAATTTTCACAAGGTTATAGCTTTTGACTTCATTTGAGGAGACTAACTGAATGAAAGCAGCTGAGTCAATTTGAATGTGAAGCAAAATTCACGTCACTCGAGTGTACATCCGTTTGTTTGATAGACTGTTTATGTACTCTTAATCTGGTCGAATTGACGTGAATCACATTCTCAGTTGTTTGGTTTTAGCAACCGCCTACGAGTCCGGCTTTTACAAACGTCTCCTCCGTGAACACGTGGCTTCGTGTGGAAGATGAAAAATTCCAGTATCAGTCGGCAGAATTTCAGGCATTTGAAGTGAATAACCGGTGTAATTGGCATCGGTGCGTCAACAAATCGTTTATTGTCAACCCGAAATAGATTTACATTTCATAGAGTTAATAGAGATAGGATAGATAGAGATACCTTTGTTTCAAGTGGCCTAAAGTTAGTTTAAATGCATTATAGATTTTAATAAAACAAACAGTGTGTGCATGACGGCCAAAATGGTTTCATGGTTGTTACCGGTCATGACGTATGCGAAGTTAGTGAGCTAACTCGAAAGTAAACCATCATCTAACTGCTACGATATTTGCGGTTGCTATAGTGAGGTTTCGTCAACTTTCACCGGCTGTTACCTCATGAGTATAGATTGATCTAGTTCTTGTGGTGAATTTTGATCGTTAAACACATGTTACTTATGCTAACACACTACAAAAACCATGATTTCCGAGGCAAACCGAGTTTCTACACATTTTTGTTTAATGCTTCCAACATCAGCCGTGTTCACTGAGGCTGAGATACACGACACAATTAATTTGCAAAAGAGTCCATTTCCACAAGCTATGTGCCTTTGTTTAAAGCATACCTATTTGTTCTGTTTTGTTCTACAAGCGGTTCAGTCTGATAGCTATTACCAAAGTGACTAACAGTTGTTCTGACTTAGCTGGACAGCAACAGTGCTATGGGGGTTCCAGAATGTTACTTCAGGCACCCATTCACTAAACCATAGGGTTGTGTTCACTGAGGTTGCGAAAAGATAGATGAGTTACTTTTCTTTGCGTGTGCTCCGTTCTGTTAAGTTGTCTATTAATTGAACAATGAAGCTCAGTGCTACGATTCTCACATCGTCTAGACACAGCTTTCGTCAAGCAACTTGTCAGGACTGTCGTTTATTCCGGCATTGAAAACCTAGTCGTAAGCTCACAAACAAAAATTCTAAGAGAATTCCATATGCGTACTTCATTATTTGAGGTCTATTTTCAAATCAGCTTTTGTGACTGACAGGTTGGACAAGCACGTGATCGGCGACCTGTTGGCATTACCTCCGTACTCGACTCAGGGGTGCTGTCTAAGTTTCACAGTCTGTGCTCACGCAATTACACGGCGGTTTTGTGATTTCCCTTCAACTAGTAACGACAACGTGTGGGATTCAAACAGTACACATATTGGTTTCCAGCATCAATAATCGTTTAAAATGCGTTTTTTCCCGAACAGTCAATCATGCTGGTCTGAACGATATTTAGAAGCCAAAATTCCCGTATTTGAACAAGACTGATTGTGCACATACATTCTAAGCATGAGCCTCAACTGAAAACTTAATAAAGTCGAGAGTCCACATGACCGCGACATTATTGTGATCATCTTAACAACAAAACTGTCTACTACTAAGGTCACACTACTGATTTGTGTCAGATAATTGTTATCACCAAAGCACAGGCAACACTAACCAAATTACGTAACAACAGGTGGCCCTAAAAAGAATTACAGTTCACGGCATACAAGCCGGTACAACAATTTCAATGGTCCGTTTTAGTTTGCGTTTTGTCTGACAAACTAAGTGAACTAGGGACTTCCGTGTGATTCATGACAGACCTCCTCAGACGATGTTACTAAAATAACGTATCCATTCAGTTTTTGCAGTGTGTTTGTTTCATCAAATTACGTGTTCTATTCCATATTACTTGAACCATCATACTAATGAGAAGGATGTTTATAATTTTGTAGGCCTGTTACTTTTCTGAGTTTCATGCGTTTTTAGGTTTATACGTATGCATGTGCAACTCTATATAAGTTGATTAACGCAAGCGTAAGTATTTTCGATCTACGGCTTGTTTGCTAAACAGTGTTCTTCGTCTCTTCGACCTAACTGGTTTTTGTTAACAGCTGTATCCCCTAGTGATCGTCTCAACCGATATTCCTTTGAACTGTTATCTAGCTGAAGCACATTATTACGATGTACTGCTGCTAATTTTCTAGATGATGGTTGTAGTAAGCCGAAGTATCGGTTCAGAACGAACACGCTTCAGTTTAATGTCGTTTACAGTTATGCACGAGCAACCAGTATTGAGGAAAGCGGGTTGTTAATGTGGTAAAGCGGAACTCCTCAGACTAATAGCACACTTTTCATCCCTCGTCTGCTTATATCAAACATTCATCTGCTGAGATCCGACTGTACGGTTTCATATTCATCACAATCCCAGTCCGTCCGACTGACGGTTTACAGGCCCGGAATTTCTCAGCCTTATGTTATCACATTCGAGACGTTTTAACAAAAAAGGCGATTGAGTATGGAAGCAAAATAAATCTGACGGCCCACTTACCGCACAAATAGTCACTAAACACGAGTTCCGATGTTATGGAGATGGACGTGATAGGACTTCCAGTACACCCGCACGTCAACTGTCAAAGAGGACGAACTTCCATGGAAAGTTCCGTCGAATTTTTGAATTAATATATACGTTGGAATGATTGGAGACTAATCCCACTGGTGATGACTAAAACATTTTTATATCAGGGAATGCAGCCTACCAAACGAGAAGTAACGCTTTGGTGTTTAAGCCGAAGTACAAACCTTGGTGTTAATTGTTCTTTGTAGATTTCTGTTCATAAGATAACTTAAATTAGTACTGCGGTTTTAGAAGGATAATCTTTACTTTCCCCGAGTTTTGCAATTTTAGGGGTGTTGCGGGTGAACCCGTTCGACATCTGACTGGAACGCAAGAAGTATATAACAAAGTGTCAAACAATGCTGTCTTCCATTTTCAGAATTTCACGAGTCATCAAGCAACTAGAAGATCTCTTCCAAACGTATGGCATCCCGAATGCAATAGTCAACGGAGCTAAGTGAGTCAAAAGTGGTGATTTCTCAATGCTTTTTTCCGTTACAAGTCAAAAAGCTCTGTGGTAATTCCGCCGTCACGAAGAAGTTTTACTAGTTAAAATTCAACTATGTTTTTATTCTTCATGGGCTGTTATTGCCCGAGCTGTTTGAAGACAGCCACACTGTCGAGATCAGCCTAAGTGTGATGACTCGCCCACAAGTAAATATGGTTCAAACATTACTAGTGACGTTCTACTACGTTTTACTGCTAACATCTGTCATCGTGAAAAAATAACATTTCGCTTCTTATGAGAGATCAACATTTATTAGGCATTAATCGTCTACGGGTATGTGGAACACTGTCGATATTGTGCTTCATGAGAAACAACTTTTGAGAAATACCAGATTATTTAAAATTCGTTAGTTTTACGTTAGCAACCGATGATAGTGGAACAAAATATGAAAACCAGATGACATGTGTAATCTCTGATTTACCGAAATGTATGAGTAGAGTTAAACTTTCTACCACGATCATGTTTGGCCCAGCGTAAACATATAAAGCACTGCAACTACTTAACTGGGCCGTTCATCTAGTTTAGCGATCATCCCAACCACGGAATTTGTGTTGGTAAGTAGGTTGCACTGAGCCAGCCTGACTGTGAAACGGTAATTTTATATGAAAAGTAGAACAACTTTGCTAGCTACGGCTTTCGCCCAAATTTCGATTACTTTAACCCCTTTCTCCCGGATTTGTGAACCAAGATTACAGCTGAACGTTTTTCGGTGAAACTGCAAAAACTGCGTAATGTGATAGTTTATCAGTTGCTTTTAAATTCAGCACAAATGCTCCGAAAAATCACAAAAGGGGGATGTGAACAGGACCCCCAGTTTGCCAGAAAAGGTTAATTTGTCCCATGTAGAGTCTATGTGAAGGAAGTTTGAAACAAGACGAAGAAAATGAGCGTGATATTTTTGAAAAACTCCTCGATGGACTATCCGTAAGCAAAAACTTATACTCACAAGCTTCCTTAGAAAAACGCTGACGTTCATTTGGTTGATGTAATCAGCGATACAAAGAGAATGTGTCTGGCAAACGAGCAAAACGAGAAGAAGCATGAAGCAACTTAAGGAATGAAGGGCAGTCAACTTCCGCTGTGGCTGTCGGTTAATTTCCTGTATAAAAAGAACACATGTGCATCGTTTCTGATATTGCGCGTTAGCGAATGGACGTAGTTGTTTTTAATAAATAGGTCCTCTTCCTTTCCCCTTGTCTTTTCATTGCTCACCAATTTTTGGTGTTCTTTGCGTGGTCATGTGACAGTTTGTTACCAGCGTGAACGCATGATATATTGTTGTCATTAGTGATGATAATAAAGACAGAAGCTGTACAACGTCGATCAGTCCGAGCATTTTCCAACAGTCCACTCAAGTCTGACTATCTGATGGATACAAACAACATGAGCTAGTTAGCTAGTTATGCCGGTATTTCATAAATGTGCATAGGTGTATCATGACACAACATTTGGAAACATTTAAGAAGATTGCTTCTGAAGTTTTGTCGAATTCGGACCACTCTTTTCACTCCAACCATTCCAATTCACATTCGCCTTTTTAGTAACGTCCTGGTTCACATTTATATACGACTACGAGTCTACTTGCGTTTGCTCTCCCACTGCTTACGGTTCTTTATCAGTCCGAACATTTTCACAAAGAAGTTACCGTTACAACTTAAATGATAACCTTTTTAAGCAATCTGTTCGCCACACAGGCACACACTAAAGTCTCTTGACTTGAGATGAATTGTTCAAAACAGATAGTAACAATAATCTACTGTTTCTCCTTGAACACAAAAACTCATGTTTTGCTTCTGTCTTAGAACAAATGTTCTCTGGCAGATTGAAAGGCACCATATTTTCGACCTTGTTCATAGTAACCGTGACTGTATATTATCAATTATTTGAAGTAGGTGTGTAATGTGGGAGCGGTTCAAGGGTAAAAATCTTGTTTTCAGCGAAACAAGGGATAAATCACAAACAACAAGGGAAATTTAATCAGCCACCAGTGAGAATATTTGGCAAACAGTCACGTTCAGCAGTAACCAACACCTGCTAGGTTGGTATCATCGTACAGAAGAAAATTACATAATTTAACTCAAAACCCGTTCAGTTAAGGACGACATTGATAGCTTGATGACGCCAAAGCTAGACAGTTCACATGATCCCTTCATAACCGTTGCCAAGGAAAGCAGTACATCAGTATTTTGCACTGACAAGTAAACGCAAGGTAGAAAGCAAAAAGACCTAACAAAGATGAAAGGAAGGTGGGGGGGCTTGATTACAAAAAGCAAATATAGCCGCAATAAAATATTCAACACCCTGATGCCTGTGAATAGCCAGCAAACACTCAAACCCTAAGTAAATGCACTGTTTCACGAACATGTGAAACCTTCTACAGTCTTCGCTGTTCAGCATCATTAACCGCACTTTCACTGTAAACAAGTCGCGAAAGTGGACAATAAAAATATTATTTCGCTGTTTGTTTTAGTGACCCCAGGGTAAGTCAGCAAACGTAAGCCAAACCTTTCGGATGCATGAGTGAAAGAGTGACTGACATGATTTGGATCGATTACAGTTTATTACACAATGAAGCATACTTCCAGACAACCCTTATTGGGCTCCGGAGGACACGGCCATTCGCCAATAGGCAGTCATTTGAGCCAATCACAAAAGGTCCGTCAACAAGTGGTCCAATATCCATATTATACCACCACCTGCCAGTAATTTGTAGGGCATCTAGTGTGAGAATGAACCGAATAAGAAAATTTCGAGATAAAATGCCTGGCTAGAGATCAGCTTATGTGGAAGTGCCAACCAGGATCACTAGAGATGTTGCGGATGAGGAGGTCACGTGAAACCTCAAATATTAGTCTTGGGAAGCTCGCCAATATTAAAGTTAAATATCAGAAAGAAAACTGAGTAATTAATAGGAGCAATGAAGAAACGAAAATGATTGTCAGAGAAAGCACAATGAGGATGAGATGAATACATTTAAGAGTTTGACGTAACGCTCCTAAAAGAATGAACATGTTGCTTGCCGTTGTTCCACCAGGGTGAAAGTAATTTTCGAGGGACACCAAAGCTCGCAGTGGTAGATACATGAGCATCAACAGTATTTACTTGTAATTGATAGGCCTCGTCCATTTAACAAAACTGCATGTGAAGACAGTTTCGAAAATATCAATATCTCTGAAAGTTGAAATCCGGTTAGACGATTTCAAACATTTTCATAGAACGATGGCACTTACAAAGCGGAAGGAGCTACCACAGCTGTGGATCTGCTGCTCAAAGCTACGGAAAGAAGACGTAGACCTGAATGAGACAGAACTACGCGTCAAGGGTGATGTTGGAAAACAGTATCACGAGGAAACGGTGGGGAACGATTTACAGCTGTCCAAAGCTCTCAATCAAATGTTCAGTTCGAGCCGATAAGAAGAGAATCAGTAAATTTGCTCATCTGTTATTCAGTGTGGATCATCAGTAGGTAGCCTAAAAGAGTAGCTACTGGGCCACCTTCCAACCAGGCAATAAACTTGGGCTAAGATGGGAAAAGACTGCCACTCAAGTTAATTTTAGTGGTGCAGAGTCAGTCAAAGACATTATTGTTAAAAGGAACAATTCACTGTACATACAATATCTTCAGCAGTGATGTTAATGACTATAATAACAAATGGAACATACTCATTTTGCTTCAGATTCGAGCAGTGAAAAGCATTGCTTTCCATAATTCTAGAACTAGCCTTTGGGTGGTTGTAGAAAGACAAGATAGCACCAGTAACAAACCTATATTCTCGCAACTAATGACTACCAATATTTCAAATGGTCAGAGTCAAAATTCTTCTTTATGTGAATAGCTAACAACCTGATGTCTGAAGCAATGTTATCTCCTAACAAATTCGAAGAACGCGAAGACCATCATGTAAAATTTGTGCCCAAACATTACGTCGTTCTCTGTTTTCAAGTACGTAGGCGAGGTGAAGTACAGACAAGTGAACAAGTAGGAGCCTGCGAATAGAAATTAAAGTGTTCATTCATTCGCCAGTCAAATGATCGAATAGTCGTAATTTGCAAGGATGAAAATTATGGGAGAAAAATGATAAGGGATGTGGAAAATGGAAACGGAGGATAAGGACGAAGAAGTTGGGATAGCAGGAACACTTAGGCAATGTAACATACTACAAATGTAGCGGTAGACTCATGTGTTTCTGAACACACCAGGCGATTTCATACGGTGCACCACAAGCTCTTAGTGAAACGCTTTGGTGTGCCTGTTCATTGTCTACTAAAATCACGGAATGCCTTCACGTGATCTATTTGGTGGCCAGAGTCTTGTGTACGCTTTGTAATTGCAATCTTTGTTCATCTATTTTCCTTGGCTCTCTTGTTACGTTTTAAAACTTCACGACAATCACATAAGAAAATAGGCTAGTACAAACAGTGTCGCAGAGTTGACAAAATATGTACTTAAAACAAGTTTCCAAGGAACTTTCATTTATCCTATGGATTCTCATCCAAATTGGATATTCCAAGTTTTATCTACGATCATTCTAGTCTATTCAGCTCTTTACCAGCGTTCGCGGTGATATCTCGGACAGGTTCGTATCTCCACCCTAAAAAGAAAACGATTCAACACTATTCATAGGGCAAAAAAATGACAGCAGTACTAAGTATGTCAATCTCACCGATTTTGCTGCACCGAACAATTGACATCTTTCCAACTCCGCGAAGAGGTCTAGTGCCTACACTCGCCAAATCAAACCTTATTTATGAATTTCCTTGTTTCTGCTGTTTGCGGTAGGTTGACCGTAAAGTGACAACACTCCACTATTGGAACCCGGAGCACCGCTCCAGTTGATCATCCTTGCGGTGTGGTATCTTGAAAATGCCGCTCTAGGCAAGTTCAGGAGTTTGAAACAGTTTGTTCCCTTTATGAACTTGAATAAAACAATGAGAAGACGCAATTCATGTGTTGTTCTCCGGAGTAACATTTCGTACATTCTGATCACACATGGACATGTAACTAATTTTAAACGGAAGTCATGGCTTAAGGGATTAAACAAACAGACACCAAAAATGAAAATCACAATTGTGGGACTGCTGACTACCAGGGTAGCCGCAGTGTCAACACAAACTGTTTTTGAACACACAGGGGGGGACTGTGACGTTTAATGGCCAAAGCCTCAGCAAACTGGAGTATGCGTTTCCGGTTGCTCCGAAAGATCACCGAGAACGCGTCAGAAACTTTGACTATGTGTCCTGTTTGTATTATGTGCTTTGCGACGGAAGATGCGGGGTGCCGTCCATTGGCATCTATACAGGCTCCTGGCGTTTCTAATTGCGTCTCCAACCATTTGGGTACATGCTCCTTGATACGAACAGCTAGTTGTCGGTTTGTCCTCCCTATGTAGCTCATACTGCAGCTACATGAGTATTTGTATAGACAGTGAGATGTGACAGACGTACACTGTTTGTTCGTAACCGGGGCGACTGGTAGAGTTCTAGTTCGTTGTATTACGCACAGTTTTGCAGCGTTATAAGTCCTGGATACAGCCGCTGTTAGACGCTTCCTCGTCATTGTTGACCAGCTGTCCCCTAGAAACGGGAGTTCTAAATACACCGTCCTCTTCGGTACCGTCGTCACTTCTACGGTTGGGATGACGGCTTTGCTGTACTTTTTAATAAACCCCAGAGGGTACCCGTTGACCTGCAGAGTGTCTGTCAGTAAGCCTAACTCTAGTTGTAGGTTGTCTTCCGTGCAAATCCTCCGTGCTCTATGGAAAAGTGTCCTGACTAGACTTCTCTTATACTGCACCGGACAGAAACTTTCGAAATGCATGTACTGTCCAGTCCAGGTAAGTTTCCTGTAGACGGATCTCTCTACTGTGCCATCTTGTCTTCGAGTGACCAGAATGTCCAGGTACGGAAGGCAGTCATTCGCTTCGTTCTCTCTTGTCAGTTTCAGGTTCGGGTGAGCCTGGTTCAACTTCGAAAATAACGCATTCGATTCACTGGAGCTGTCAAAGATGGCCAGAATATCATCTACGTAGCGTCTGTACAGCACTGGTTTTGACAGGCTTTCGCATAGTGTGGATTCTACTTTGGCCATGAAGAAATCCGCTAGAAGTGGACCCAACGGACTGCCCATTCCAACCCCATCCACTTGTCGGAAACTATGCGTTTGAAAGTTGAACCTTACATTGTGTGTGCATAGGAGTAATAAAGATTTCAGTTTGACAATCGGGATAGGAACAGGAGTACTGCTACTTACAATGAATTCGCAAATGCTATCAACTGTTTCATGAAGCGGAATGTTAGTAAACAGGGATGTCACGTCAAATGAACACATCAGTTTATCTCGGACATTTAAGCCATCTATACAGTTAACAAGTTCAAAACTGTCCTTTAGACTGTACTTACTGAACTGTTTTCTGACTGGTTCCAGCAAATCGGCTAGCCAACGGACTAATTTATGCTGCGGTGCGTTACACATGGACATAATAGTTTGAAGTGGGACATTGGGTTTGTGGGTTTCGGAGCAACCGGAAACGCATACTCCAGTTTGCTGAGGCTTTGGCCATTAAACGTCACAGTCCCCCCCTGTGTGTTCAAAAACAGTTTGTGTTGACACTGCGGCTACCCTGGTAGTCAGCAGTCCCACAATTGTGATTTTCATTTTTGGTGTCTGTTTGTTTAATCCCTTAAGCCATGACTTCCGTTTAAAATTAGTTACATGTCCATGTGTGATCAGAATGTACGAAATGTTACTCCGGAGAACAACACATGAATTGCGTCTTCTCATTGTTTTATTCAAGTTCATGAGTGTTGTATTTCACATTCCACATCACCCAGGATGATTGAAGCCCGGATGTGCGGGTTAGCAAGATAGTATTAAAACATGGTGGCTCAGATATTAGATGGACGCATCTGTTAAACATTTTGACAAGAGAACTATATCAGACACTCCAAAATACTGTGCTACATTATAAAGAACGGTCAGCAGTGCTCCTTGGTTAACAGTTATTTCAGTGGCGCTTACAGAATATCACGTATTTTACACTAAGGGGTTGGATTCTGGAATGGCTACCAATCTGAACAGGCTGAAAATATGTGACTAACAGTGATATGACATTGAAGCAAATGAAACATGCTACAACCAGCGAGTCAGCAAACAAGGTGGTGGATAGTGGAGACTTTCTAGCAGTTGAACAGACGAGTTTGAAAATCCTTGGAAGCACGCTGTCGACATAACTTATCATTTACCATGCCCAATAAGACATTGTGGTCAATTTCCCACGCAACCCAAGTTTGTTGTTATCCAAACGAAACCAAGTGGAACATTTTTGAAAATCCCTGGCTGGTTTAATGTACGAAAACGTGAGTGGTTTCATTTCATAAATAGATGTAAGGAGGTAGCTGAAATAGACGTTAACTAATGGCGGCCGAAATTCCTGTATTTTAAGTATAAATACGTCTGAGCAACTTATTGAAGCATCCGTGTGAAAAAGCGTGAGTTTACCCTACCGGTCCTTCTCGAAACAACACTATCCTGTTCGCTCTTATAGTGATTTTGAAGCCAGTCATTTTTATCAACGCCACCAAGACAGGTAAAGTAAGCGGGTGATGAAATATGTCTGGGTGCTCTGGTCTGTAAAGAATTTGAATATTGAAGTGAGAATACAGTTAAAAATTATGGACCGTCTTCACTTCTGTCGTAAGGCACAGTCTTCATACCGTTTCAAGTACATGACCACTTTAGGTTTTAAGAGCGAAGACTTGAGGCCAGGTGTCATGGTCTGCTCATTTAAAATTGTCTGAGTGTACAACTGTTTGAGCAAAGGTTCAGACCAATCCTATTTCCGCGGTTTTCATCCATATTTTTAACACCCTGTCTTATTTTTGATCACCTCAGGCTGATCGAATTATCCGTCAAACATTCAACGTTCTTAAACAAAATACCGAAACTGGCTCTGATCGCGTGCATTGAGGATGCGGAAGCCATAGCGCGGTTGATCATGCAACCGGTATGTTTGAATGTGGTTGTTAGCTACTGGTACATTTGACGCTCTTTTATGGAATCCGTTATTCACACCATCAATTTTAAACACTTCTATGATCAGCTATCGTGGACCTACAGTGATATAGATTTGCTGTATTGTAAATGTTTTTTGCTCGCACATTCTTTAATGCACGAAGTTACATAAAAATTGCGCGATCTCAAAATTTTCAGGTTTGCTTACTAGCAACATTTACGGTAACAGGAACACTGCCTCCGGACCGTAGGGAAAGCGTCGTTACCTCCAAACGGCTTCCAGTTCATCTTGATAAGTGTTTTCTTAGATTACTTCAGCTCAACACGTCCTTTCGCTCACCCCCAGATAGGTGGGTCACATAATATCTCAGTGTCCTGTGGAAACGTATAAAACTCAGTCCACCTGCATCGAAATGATAGAGTTTTTTGTAGAAACATGAGAACGTGGTTCCAGGTAATTTTCTTTGTTTCGGAAGAAATCTCGCTCAAAATCAATGTGCACTAACAGTTTTCTCATCCGCAAAGTCATCCTTAGTCGGCTAGATTCAGATTGATTGATTCAGACGATGACCAGTTTTCAAAGAAATAGATCTTGACCGGCTACTGGAATTATACGACCTCATTCGGATGAACTAAAAAAACTGCTCTTGTTTATACTCAGCCGTTTGCTTAAACACCTAGCTCACTCCCAAGGAGTATTGCCTCTAACATAAGCCCCAAATTTCCGTCGAACACTGCTGTTCTTTCAGTAAGCGGACATACTAGGACACAGTTCTGTCAAATTAGCCACCACACTTATCCGGCTGATTCACGCCCAGCGAGCTTAGTGAATTTCGTGCATACGTATTGTAGCCAAAAGGCGCCCAATAAAGCATAATATTTATTGTTCAACACGCTAGTCGTATGCTAGGCGCGCGCTCGCGTTTATGAACCATGATTCCGTCCCACAACACCATCGGCTTCCACTCACACTTCGTGTGCACTTCGGCCCGGTTTGTGTGTTTCCGACGCCTTCTATTAAGGCGTTTTTCGACTGCCGTTCCTCATCCTTAAGGCCGATCCAGTTGGGTGATGACTCGTTCAGTCGCTCATGTTGTCCTCAGTCTATCCATCTTGGCCTCTGAGCGTATTCGATGACCACGGTGAGATATTTTTCCGTATGTTTGAATACTCGCGCCCCCGATCTGGTTATCCATCCCATTTTGTCTTCCATGTTTCGTTGGTCCGTTGTTCCGATGCAGTTGAGCGATGGTTCATCCAGTCGCCCATACTGTACCCGACCCGTTGATAGTGGGCTTTTAGACGTACCTTGTCACCTTCTCGATGTATTCCATTGAGAGTTGGAGTACTCGCACCTCCGGCTTGATAATCCACCACAATGTGCCTATAGGTACCGGCGTCCGTTAATATCTGGCCCTAAAAGACACTAGAACAATGTACCTCCAGGATCTAAATCACTTTGGTTGCATTAGTGAATGTAAGAACCATGAAACGAAGTGTTAACTACTACACACTAGGAGGGGTGGTCACCACCACCTTGAACCACCTCAAGAAAGAAAGCTTTATCCACGCAATTACTGTCAAATGTGTTTGTAGAGTAACCTGCAAGCGGTTTTACTATGCGCGTGCGAATCGCGACGGTTAGGAATGAAAAAATTAGACTTTCAAGATAGATCAGTTGAGACACGTTTGTATCAAGTCGAACGCATCGGTGGCTTTGAAGAGGAGTTAATGAAGAAGTTCGAAAGCAGTGTTGGTAGCGTGTTAACCATAGTCATCTTCCCGCCTTGAAAGGTGGATACACCTTACCAGTAGAGTTACGCGCTTGAGATTAAAAACAATCGTCCTTCAAACGGGTTGGGTTTTTTGAATAGGAACCAACTGGCGGAATTAGACTGCAGAAAGGTAACCGTGAATTGGACACGGTAATCGAAAGGAAAATATGCACATTTCAACAGGAGCTAACTTGCCAGTACCGACAGCAGAGGTCATACTCTACTAAAAATTTGCTGAGATGGTGATGTTGGATATAAACTCTGTTCACTTTCGTAAGTGTAAACATCTAATCCTTGCATCTCTCGACAATGTTGACACAGTAAATTGCAGTAGGGTATTCAAGTTTTTTGATAACCTAACACTGAAAGAACCGTGTTTGAGTATCACCTGACCTGTCTTCTACTGCGGACTCAGAAAATGGTCAAGCATACAGTGAGTAGGAATGAATGAACAAAGGTTCCCTCGAATAGATGAAACAATTATCCAACATTCTGCATATCAAACTAAAATTGCTTCTGATATTTTAAGGGTACAGCACAACTGTAGCCGAGTCTGTGCAGTATTTTTGTGTAAGAAAGTGCATCGAGCATTAGAAAATGCTTTGCTTCCTTAAGCTACAAAACATTTTCCCGCATCTCCATTGCTGTCTAATGCAGACGAGTTAGATGCACAAAATTCCAAGCAACAAAATAATAACAAACAGTGAAAGTTCAAATCGGTTTGGTTGCTACCACGATAGCATCATCGTAAAAAGTAGTTTTTTGTACGTCCAACGTGGGGGTGGCTGCGTTTGATTACAACAGACTTGGTGTAAAATAACAAACGTTTTCTTCGAGTTGAGGACAGAAGGCAAAATGACTTTGGTGAGTCGGTCACACGTTATGTCATCAAATGGTATATGGTGAGGTTGGTTCATTCTGGATGCTTGCTTTCAAGTTGTATGATTGTCTGACCGTTTGTCACTACCTACGCTTCGACAGATTTGCCCCAGTAGCATATTAAAGAGGATCGGTGCACACACAGTTTGACCGGGAAGGACAGCTTGGATGATGAACTACGTAAAGTAGACTTTATCTGACGATGATTATCTGGAATGGTTTATAAGTAGATTCAACGAGAGCAATATACAAAATGTTTCTCAACACAATTCCCAGAAAAAAGTAATTTTACAAATGCCATTGGAAGGACCTTTGATTAGTAGATGAACAACTCCTAAGGTCAGTCTTTGTCCGCACGTTCTGTGCTGTGAAGCAAATGTTTATGCATAGAACTGTCCGGTTACCCACTCCCCTGGTTGGGCAACCGAGGGCTCAGTTTACCATATCTAATATAATCTGTAAATACAAACATAGATACGGAACATCCTATGTCAGCCGAACTGAACGCCAGCTTGGAATCAGGGTCGAATAAACACTTACCAAAATAGGTTCAACGGTTAGTCGCTCGAGCATAACTGCTATCCTGTCAGCCTTCTGTCTGGTCTATTCAAATTCTCAGTGGGATACGTTTGTTTCATACTTACGTCGTATTCTTCCATCCACGTAACTACTGTACCATACAAGCAAAAGAGCAGACAGGAGCTGTTTTCAAAGATATATTACGCAACACAAAACAGTATTAGAATAACCAAAAAGGATGAGGGTACAAAAGTATGATAGAGTTACGTTTAAATGCAACTGTCTTCCTTGTTCAGCTAAATGTCCGTCTATTCAGGGTCCCCGTGCACAACGTTGAAGTAGCGGTCTGAAATGTGAACGAAGCAATCGTGTAACAATTACCACTTCAAATTCAATCCGTGCGACCTAACTAGTTTCGATCGCACGTTACACAATTTCCCTCTTCGCCGAGCACCGTCCCAGCACCTCACTTATGTCTATTGCGTTCGGGACTTTGATTTCCATCCCGACCTCGAGTGGTGGTCCACGGACAGTAGTCTATGTGTATGACTTTAATCGGCTGAAGTGAACCACGGCTGATTGATTGTCAGTTCATTAATTTCACAGGTTGCCTCCAGAAGTATTCGCACGACAACATACGGCCCTTTCCATCCTTGATGCGTGTTCACTGCGACTCCCTAGAGCGGAACCGTGTTGTGTAGCCACAGTCTTTCGTTAACCTTCAAGGGAGATCTAAATACCTTCTTATATTAGCAGTCCTTCTGATGCTCGTGAGATGTCTTCAGATGTGTTCGTACAATTTGGTGTGTCAAGAAGGTTGCTTACATATTGTGCACATATTGTCGACAAACAAATAGCACTAGGGTAAGTTGACAGACGCTTCGGCACAGCTAAGTCCAATTCGGTGACACTCTCCTCTGTGATAGCCTTCAGTAGACTTTTGAGGAATCGGTTCAACCTTTTCTCTTATCCATTCTCCTGCGGGTGGTGGGCAGTAGTTCACGTGTTATCCAATACCAGTAGTCTACTTATTTTGCATACCAAAAAGCTTTCAAAGCAGGAGCCTTGACTTGAAAAGAGTTGACCACGGGCTCTCCAAAGGCACACTCCGTAGTCAATAATAACTGGTGTTACCGTTGGTGTATCCACCTGTGTAAGAGAGACTCCTTTGCACCGTTTGGCGAAATAACCTACCAGGACAGAAATGCATCGATTGTCTCTGGTGTTTTAAGCAACGGCTCCAAAATATCTACGCGGACCAACTTGTTAGGGTATCCTGTGTTCATAACTCGCAACTCGCTCGACTTCTTATTTGAGGGTTTTTGAAGGTGGCGCATTTCTCGCACGATTGGTACATCTCTCTGCTTATGCGGACACCAAAATCGTTATCGTGCGGCCGCCTCCGGTTTATCCATTCTCGCATGCCCCAGCTCGAGGTGCAAGTTCGTTAGGAGGTCACGGACTGATGGACTACAATTCTTCTCACGTGAGAGGGTCCGTACTGTATATATAATACTCCCTCCGCCATCTCAGGCTGTTCCTATAGAGCCCAAAAGACAGCGAAATTTGTAGCTTTCTCCTTCCATTTCCTTGCTTGTTGGTCTATCACCATTATTCTGACACCTTTCATAAATTCGCGCAGTCATACGATATGCTGCTTGATCTTGCTCCCAGTGGCCATATTCGGCACCCTGTATGTTGATCAGCGCTACGTGTCGCGTAGTATAGGACGGACAGTAACCATGATTGAGCGCGGAACGCCTCGATAATGATTCAGCAGTAGAATGTCGTCCGCCAGGTTAACGGTTACATACGAATGCGTATTCCTGGATACCCTACCCAGAGATTACCTAGTCTAGGAATGTTAACTCTTTGAACAGGAAGTGACATTTTGGGGACTTCGGTTTTAAACCGACTTCCGCCATGCGGTCCAGCACGGACTCCAAATTGCGCATGTGCTCTCGTTAGTAACTTTCATGGTCTACGACATCATCCAGATACACTACGCACGTTCTAGAGATCAAGTCATGCACTGCTTTCTGCCTTACGCGTTGAAATGTCGCAGGTACATCTGATAGCTCAAAGGGCATAGGTTCGCACTCATACAGTACCGACGGTACGGTGAAGGCAGTCTTAGCTCGGTCGTTTTCTTCAACCTCCACTTGTGAGTAACCTGGTGCCAAACCCAGCGTACTGAAACACGTGGCCCTGTCGACAACATCATTCAGGTCGTCAACTCCTGGCAATGTGAATGCGTCTTTCTTTGTCACTTGGTTGAGTTCCCTGTAGCCTGCGCATAATCATAGGTCGCCGCCTTTCTTTTTTATCAGGATTATTGGGGCAGCCCATGGAGAATTCGAGGATCGGATCACATTCTTCAGTAACACATCGTCAACCTCAGCCTGAAGGTGTGCGTGTGTCATGCGTGGGGGCATCTTGATTGGAAGCGTATCCCCCGTATCAGTTCCATGCCTCAGAATGCTTGTGTGACCTAGCCTTGCTCTCTCCAATGCAAACACATGT
Source organism: Paragonimus westermani (assembly GCA_008508345.1). Taxonomy (NCBI): domain Eukaryota; kingdom Metazoa; phylum Platyhelminthes; class Trematoda; order Plagiorchiida; family Troglotrematidae; genus Paragonimus; species Paragonimus westermani. The sequence continues at coordinate 447,172 of QNGE01000028.1, forward strand.
GGTCGATTGTTAATCAGTGATTTCGTGCATTGAGCAATTCGCGAGTTGTCGGAAGCCCCACTTAACTGAAGCATCTCACTAATTTGGCAAATCACTTCGGAAGGAGCCGTAGTGACAGAGAGAGAAGTCGGTTTCTGACGGAATTTTAGACTCAGATGTCAACTGAGTGGTGCCGGACGGGCTTCTTAACTGAAGGTTTGCAAATGGAGTGCACGCCTAAGATGACCCAGCAAATCCATCTACACTATAACATAGAAGGAAAGGTTGGGGGTCACCACAATTGTAAAAAGAATCGGTAAGGGAAAGAAAGTGAACGCGAGCACACTGCTTATCTGTCCTGACGAGATTTTCGGCGACCCGGCCGATGGTTCTGAAGGCTTAACGACTTATCCCGAATGCGTGATTGTACGGTTTACGCGATTTGTTCGACCATGGTAGTTGTTCGCGGCGTCCGTACTACGAATTGTCAGAATCCTGTTGTCACTTTGAGCTTCTCCCATACGCTGAGGGCAGTTTCTCTAGCTGGTCACTCATGTCACGATACAACATTGTGCTGGTCGGCTGACAACTGCCTCAACCCTCTGGTGGTTTTCGGCTAACTGCACTGCGGCGTCAAGGTTGCCGGGTGCGTGGGACAGGAACTCTTTCTTCATGTCCGTTGACAGGAATTCGGTACTGTAGTTCTTCTTGGGGCTCTCTCTCGAACCCTGGCTCGACCAGGCACCGCAATTCACAGAAAACGACCGGATGGTTTATTCTTCCAGCTGTCTACGAACACGGTACTGTTGTGTGGATGTGGAATCTATACTTTCAGCCCCGCTGTTGTGGGTTTCGTCGCTAATCTGCTTAGATTATTCGTCAGTGTCTGCATAAGATGTTCAACTGAATGTTCGTTTATTCAGGGTCCCCGTGCACAACGTTGAAGTAGCGGTCTGAAATGTGAACGAAGCAACCGTGTAACAATTACCACTTCAAATTCAATTTGTGCCCCCTAACTGTTTTCCATCACGCGTCACAGTCCCATTCGTAGTCGACAATACTGAACACATGATGCAAGGTTACGGTGTAACTTAATGATGGCTATCAGGATAAAGTTCTTTTTCTGAAGAAGGTCGAAAATTGAGTTAGATCCGAGTTTCTCTTACGACCATTTTTAGCAACCAAGCAGGTAAATGCGCAAACATACTTTGCGTATGAGAAAACGTACTGACTCCTTGGATGATAGGAAAATATATTCCCAAATGATGGAATAGTGCATACAGAATGATTCTCTTGGTTTCCAATATTACCTTCAACGGACTGCTGTACACACTCACACACTTTCCGCATCACATATTTATAAAACATATGAAAAAGTGGCTCATTTTTCACTTCCAGCTTGTGTACCGAATGCGCTTGTTTGCACTGTTTCGAATAAGTACAGACATCTATAGCGACCCTGAAATAATAAACTCTCGTGCTTGTACAACCTCTTAACGTTTACTATTTGAACAGGGACGCCAATTTCAAGGTCGTGCTGGTCCCACAAGGGCTGCCATCATAATTCAGTCACACATTCGTCGCATTCAAGCACAAAAGTTTTTCAAGGAATACAAGTGAGCACTTTGCTAATTAAACAGACTTGTACACCACGTTCAATCTCACTGATCCAATGAGGCAATCTAGTCATTTTTATCAACTTAGATCGGATTAACTTTTTTCTCACGCCAACGAAACAGACGTCGACGGTCGGCGGCAGATGTGTTCCTGGGTGCGTGGAGACGCCGAAAGCAACTGGACCAAATAAGAAAGAGTCTGGCAGAAACGAGAAAAAAACAAGCACGTTTATCGCATCAGCGTTTGAAGGTAAGTTGATCAAATTTCAATCAAAATATAGTTGCTTAACATACAGACGATAAAAGAATTCGAAATACGTTTCACAGTGAAAAATATTTAGCTCCTAGGGAAAAAATGCAATGTCGATATGATCATAAATATTGTACTCTTCTTCCCAATAATTATCTGATTATCTTTGTACTCTTGTTTGCTGAACTGAATGCAATTCCTGTGGCATCTATTTAGAAGCGTCCAATTCAGATGAGCATCGGTAGACAAGGCATCGTATTTTTGATCAGGTATAATTTTCTGTCCGTTAGAATGTGCTGACATTTTCCAGAAAAATGCCGCTTAGCTTAATTTTACTGAGTTCGTCTACCAAATGCTTTTTCCCCCAAGTGTTAATTGTCCAATCAAAAGTGATGCTCATAGGACTAGGGACTGAGAATTCAATGGTTTGTTTCGTAACGCAAGAGTCTGTCAGTTTGTTTTCATTCAGAATGTCTTTTCCTAGCTAATTCAAACATAGGCCGAACCGTATGTAAAGTGCTCGTTTCGGAGCTAGCATCCTTATAAACACATTCAAACTGATACGATTCTAGTCAGTGCAAACTGGAACTGTGTGATCGACAGTGTCTATCTAAGGTAACGGGATGTGAGCGAGTTACACACCAAACATGTACATAATGCCACTCAAATTGATGAAACCCATAGAGTTGACAAGTGAACTAAAGAAGCTTCGACTATCATAGCGACCGGCTGTCGTTTCGGCCAATGTCGTTTTTGGCCAATGTGGTCAAACAAAACCGACCCAAAATGCAAATTGTGAGTTTGTAGGCGTCGTTGAAAACAATGTATAAGTTGCTAGACTATAGATTTAAAATTTTTTCGAAACTTTGGATTCAGCAACCGTGAAGTGAAAGACTACACTTTACTTTTAACGGATATCACACACAGTACATTAAAACACAAAGAATGTGGATATATTCATTGCTTTTTAATCACATGTGTACGCACCTAAAACTGCATTATAGGTTCTATCCATTTAGGTCCTGTAAAAAATACACATACCTAATCAGTGTCATAGTTCTATATACATCAGTGTTCTCAGCTGATGGGATAGCTATCCTAGACAAATCGATAGAGCACATGATTTAATCATTAGTGGACATGTTCTGAGGTCAATGATCAACGGAGAAACTGGAATACAGCACATCGAGCTTTCTGCTCAGTAAGTATCCGTTGGTAACCGGTTCTGGTAGCCACACAGTCTCGTTTGCTATTATGATACTGAATCAAAAAGAATATTTTTCAAGCCTGCTAAAAGCGTTTTTTTATCACCCGCTATTGGCGCCAACACAATCGAGGTTACTGTTGAAGTTACCGTGGTAGACTTTGTAAAAACACACGGAAGTTTTGGCTAACTCACTCGACTCCAAAGACACGTTAGCTATTGTATGGTTGTTTTGCGTCTTTCCCTATCGCTATCTTACCGTACTAAATGCAACTGTTAAGTTGAAAAGAATGGTTATTTCCAGTTACTCTGAAACATGATTAGTGTACTGGATAAATATTCATTCAGGTTGTTCAAAACACAATCATACCTCCTTCAGGAGCTCGGTGAAAAATGGGATCGTTTTGAGAGTGCCAATCACGTAATTATTCATATACCGTCAGTGGGTTATTCGGAACAATTGCGTCGAATGTTACGTGACGCTGGTGAATTGGAACACATGGAGAGTCGCCAAATTGCAAGAATTTGCGAAATTAGGAGTAAGCTCAGTTTGCAGTTTAGTTAAAAAAACAAACTGTGTTACTGTATTAGTTTCCTACAATTCCTGCTTAATTGTTAGATTTGCTAATTTAGGCATATATGTGGGTTACTGCAATAGTTCTTGCGCACTATGAATCAAATCTGTTTTGGAAAGCTCCCTCGTATGGTGTTTATCAAAAATGCCATCTTCTCTCACAAGAACATGACAAAAGGTCCCTATCAATATTTATGATTTTTCACATCGCATTAACAAACGGTTTTCGTATCCTCCTCGATGTTCTACGTGAGACTTGATTGGTGGTTCTTCTCAGTACAAATTCTATTTTCAAATGATTGACATCCAGCAACAATTTCTTGAGATGGTCCGTCTGTTCTGTTTGCACACACTGTCTTTAGTGAGCAGTGGAATTAGTACAGTTTGGAACTGAACACTGACAACTTTTGACCCATCACAGCAATCAATCACGATGAATTTTTTTATCCTCATATAACTTTTTGTTCTTGTTTTCTTCCGGTTCCCTGAGCGTTGAAGAAAACTGTGGATAGTTAACCTATAACTTTTCCGTGCTATACTATTTGTACAATAATTCCAGCAGGCAGTGATAGGTTTGGCAACAGATAGCAACGGGTTGAGGTAGATCATAATGATAGATAGGACTTAGAGCAAACATAATCAATTGGGAGTAAATACAATAGTAAATACTTAGAATAAAATGATCAAGGTTGTTTCTACGAATGTTGTTAGGCAGTTTGGAACTCTAACTGACGCTTTAAAGTCTTACTCAAAGTTGCTTCCCACTAGAGACGAATCCAAAGACAATTTGGTCTACTGCTCCTTGCAGTTGGTATATATAATCAAAATTTAGCTTATAAACTCAAAGTTTTGCACAAAAAATCTGCTTTTGAAGTACCGATGAGGAAGACCGTGCTTGGTTACATAACCGTTTCTTCCGTTTACTTCTGGTGGGAAACTCTGGAAGTTTATCTTGAATTTGACAAGTTATAGATTGCTCCATGATAAATAATATGAGTGGCGATTAGGTGGATATGCTTGCATCAGTCTCAGGTACACGTGAATTAAAGGTACTGTAGGCAAAATCGTACACTGCAGATAGACAGATATTTGCCCCCAAACATATCTGTTGCAGTAAAGTATAAGTTGAGGTTGATTTTGGATAACCGGTGTCAATCAAGAAAGTACTTGACAATGGAATTGTAGTGAATTTAAAAAACTATGTACCATATGCGATCGAATTAATTCGATTTACGTTAGTTATCGATTACACAACCATTATTTACAATAGAAAAAATGATGAATTACCACAGTATAATAATCTCCCCCCCTTTTTGAATTTTCCGCAGAATCCACCACAGATGTGATATATATATCAAGAGGTCTGATTTCTGAAGACCTTCTTGAGTATTATGACAAGCTTCTAGGTCTTACAGGGGCTATCCGAACGGGCAATTCGTCAGACCAAAAATCAATCAAATCGAGATTCCGTATACTCGTACCCGAAGCGGTAGATGATTTCAGAGTGAGTTTGACGATTGTTATTACCACATACATAATTCACAGAACACCCGAATTCGAAATAGTTCAATATCAATAATCATGAATTAGGTTTCAACTCTTCATCCCTCAGTCACTCTCTGGCTGGCGGTCAAGCCTAATTGTGACCCTTACTGTTCAGCTTCAGTAGTTGTCTTGGTGTTACAAGATTTCAGCCAGTCACCGCCAACATTTGTGGAATTTTCACTCACCAGTCCAAAGCTCGATGAAGTAATATACCAAATGCACAACATATATCCTTTCGGTTTGACCAAATGTTGCTTTCATTTCTCACCGTGAAGCTATCCACCAACTGTTTCACGTTTCATGCTAGTGGACTTTATGGTAAGTCCACAGCATGGTGTCGTTCGTCGTACATAACACGAACACCTGAGTGAATTACTGGGTGATTTAACTTACCGTCCATTGCAGTAACCAGCATCAAGCTTCTTCATTCCTTGTCCGCTAAGGTCTTCTTGCAAGTGCGATGAAACAGCGATCCCAACACTTCTGGCGTTTTCCTCCATTAAAGGCTAAATTGCACAGAGGCACAGTGAAAATTTACACCGTTTTGTTTTATAACTGCTACCTTTAATTGTAAGTGATTAATATGCGCTGATCTGCAATTACACTCTTGTATGGCGTCTATGAACATAGGCCTTCAATAGATCGCCTGAGCAATTGGATGTCCGGCACTTCAAGATATCAAACTCAGATGATGAACAGAAGAAACGGAATAGCAGAAACTCAACCGCCTCCAACTCTCGTAAAGTAAATTGCAATAATCGTTAGATTGTACATACTTTCCCCTGAGATTCTACCCTGAGCAACAGAATTCTTGTGATCATCAACGCATTCTCTCCCTCTCATTCTAGTCGTCCACAACTCCACCGTTGTGCTTGGCAACTTTACTCAAATACAGTCCAAGAGCCCTAAGACATATCCGGAATTATATTGCTGGACGACCGGCTTTGATCGTGCCTGGGGTCGGCGGTCACCCCGACGATTTTGCCGTGGGTGACGCACTGGGGATACCCGTTTTTGCATCGACCCCAGCGGTGACCAACCTCTTTCTGCTCCAGTCCACATCCAGACGCATGGTTGCCCAACTGGCCGAGGCTGACGAGAACAACGAGGAAGAAGGGGATACATCAGGACACCCTGTTGGCAACGTACTTTCGCCGAGGACTTCTGTGTTGCTTACAACCGTCTTACGAAAGACTTCGTCTATCGTTAAAGAAAGACGACACAAAATAAGTGACGTTGCGCGCTCCAGAACCAGTCGAATAAGCCTGTCCCCAAGAATAGACTTTGATCTTAACGTCCAACCAAGGAGAGAGGTTGTACAACCCCCTGGTGACTTCGATATATACACCCTTGATAAAGTAGGTTGGGGATCAGTGTGATACCGTCTGTATTACTCACTTATGAATGGGGAATGTGTGTAAACGTTCCTGGCGCCATGATTATTATTCGTATATTTAATGGTGTAAAATATTAGCTGTAAATTTTTTAGGTCCATCTTTACAGTAGAAGTAAATTCGAGGTGTCTTATTTCGTTTTATTGCAACCTGTTCCAATGAAGCTTTTTCGTGCCCTTAATAGAACTTCGGGGGTTATGCGCAATCAGCGTCCTCTGACTATGGCGATCAACCACTAACTATGACTCAGTATGACATGATGATCGCCGCATTGGCGAAAGAAACGCTGCTGTTTTTAACTGTAGGTAGTTGCCATGTTGCTTGTGAACGCAGGCCTGGTTATCGTTTGGTGGGCGGTTACCTATGTGGTGCAGTTAAGGGCCAACAGTCTGTGGTGTAGTGGTAGACTATCCAACTGACCCGTCTTGAAACACGGACCAAGGAGAGTAACATGTGAGCGAGTCACTGGGCGCAGTGAAAGTAAAGGCCTGACTTGTCCAAGATGAGGTGTGATCCTGTCGTTTTCACGCATGGTGCCACCAAGCAAGTAGCGGCAGGCGCGCCACCGGCCCATCCATGACGTAGACACATAATCTTTGAACCATTACATCGTCGGGGCGGAGCATGAGCGCACATGTTAAGACCCGAAAGGTGGTGCACAGGTTGAAGCCAGAGGTAATTCTGGTGATAGTGGAATCCTAATCAGCAGAACAAGGTACAGAATGCAATTTGCAGGCTTGTATATAACTGGCAGCATTAGAAGCAACGATTGTGATGAAACAATGACGGAAAATATGCGTGCGTTATTATCGCTTTTTATATGAGGAACCTTCTCATTTTTGATCGTTGTAACCAACCCCAGTTCAAATCATTAACCGCTGAGAAGGTTTTTTTCTGCACAACTTCTTTGGATATACCAGATCATTGTTTTGACTCTACTGTTCTACCGAAGCATCAACTTTGTTCATCACATTGCTCCTCCCTTACAGTTGTACGAAACTCTCGCCGAGCTGTTTACAGAACACTTGCCAACCAGACTGTGGTTGCTCAAAATCGACACCGGAGTAAACGGTTACGGGACAGCACGGTTAAACCTAGATCACTTACGTTCGTTTGCCTGGGCAAAGGAACAACGAATGTGGTACGGTCCTAGTAGATGGGCGAAAAAATGGGCACAGGCAAGTTGACGCGAATTTCATAGGTCACTTTACTACATCTTCGTTTGGCACATTTGGTACATACAAGACCACTTTCGATACATTTCCTGATTAGATGGAAAATGTTGTTTAACTCACTGAAGTAGTGATGAGTTCTATTACTGAATTTTAATCCCCTACTAACTTACTATTACAGTCACATAAATGACCGTGATAAAACTATAGGATCACCCCATGGTTCTACCTTGTTTCCATTCTTCAAATACTCATGCACATGACACTATTAAACTGTGAGATGATAGCGCACGACGTGGCATGGATGCCCGTAGATAGATCGATAGCCCAAGAGCTGACGAGCAACAGTGCTGGCTTCGAACGGACATAGTCAGTGAAGCCAGCTATTCCTAATTCCTCCACTCAAGGGGGTGCAGCACAACATTCGTGAAAAGGATGGATTGCGATTTTTGACCGAATATATTTTAGCCTAAGGCAGATCCTCAAACAAATTCCCGCGAGGGGTTTGGCAGAATACGTACACTACACTGGAGAAGGTCAATCAGCTAGGCAGACTCAAGTTCTACTGACCGGTGTCTACCACGAAAAGAGACTGTTTGAAATGAAAATCAGCGCCTTCGGCGGATGTCTTCTTGTACGAGGCTATTTCACGACGATCCTTGGATACATTAGAAGGAAAGGTAGAAATTAAATTTAATTAAACCCAAACAGTTCGTTGCATAATGACTGCCGACTTATATCTTCGTCTTATTGGAAAGCATATTAGCCTTGCTGAATAAAGATGTGTATTACAGATGTTCTTGTGAGTTGAAAATGGTACTGGTTCGACTTTTGAATGGTCTGTGTGTAGTTTTGAGGAAAGAGACTTGCAACGAGCTGTCAGTGTCTATTCAAGACATAATTTTAGCGGGGAGCGTGGATAAACCAACGACAAAGAAGGGCCAAATGAATTGGCTTGTTCATCACTCGGTTATAAAACCATTTGAGGAATTAACAGACGCGCTCACTAAATAAAATTACAGAACTACTTAGAGTTACCGTTTTTAAGCAGAGTTGATGGGCACTTGCTGATGATAACGGAATAATCTGAGGTCGGCTTGCCTGCATCACGTCAAACCGATAAGTTGCCTACCAATCAGGTTTCAGTTTCTCCTTCTTTTTGCCTTTCAATTAAAGTTTGTACTTTTTACCATGTGTGTATAAAAGTGAGGCACCGATGTGAGCTTCTGACATACTGCTACCCATAATAAGGCTGGTGATTCAGCTAAAATATCTTTTAGTGGTCCTGCTGTGCATCAAACCTAGCGTGGCACCTCCGCGTTTTTCTGAAGGATCAACAGTGTATTTGTGTCGATACTTCACAAAGTCAGAGTGGTTTTCAGTGGTTTATTTACAAAGGGTTCCAACGAGGGAAAACACCTCCGATCACCAGCATTCATTCGGACAGACCAAATTAATAATCTTCGATTTAATGCTGACGCGCTCAAACACATCGCTTGGACTCGTTTGTTTCTCCTTAGGCTTTTGGGTCTGTGGTTTCCTGCTTGTAACAAGACGAATTCGAAAGAGTTAATAAGCACTGTGATGCGCTAATGTCCAGTTCTAGAAGAACTACAGACTGCTTGGAAAAATGATTCACTAAGCGTAGTTACAGTGCAGAAGTTTCATGATATGACATGTGGACGGTGCTTCACTTTTGTTACCGATAAATCATGCTACTTTTGATATTTTGTTGAAAGAAATTTCAATACAAATGGCCAACCATTAAAAAAATTTGGCATCAATGCTTCTTTCGACGACTGGGCGCGCATAAGCCGATAAGCTAAAATTTGTGGTGGAACAGTCAGCTTGTTGCACCCAAAATACCTTAGCATATCTCAATCTGATGACAAGCATCGAGGTTGTACCTTGTAGGTTAAAAGTTAACCAGACCTCGTTGGACGTTATCCACGTATAACCATTGGCGGCCACAATGGTGTGGGGTGACCTTCGCCAGGGAATGAGCTTCAGGCGTACGTGCAAGTCGCTGGAAAACTGGGACTGTGAACAGCGACAGTGTTTCCATAATACAATGAACCTTTTATTCGCAAACCCGTACGCCATGTTTGCAAACAGTTTGGTGGACCCAAAGAAATTTATCTCGTAGGTTGTTCAGCCTTTCCGATCCGGACATTCCGTAGTTCGAAGTATAAACGTGGCTGCAGGAGTTTAACTACACGAGCCACCAAATTTACATCAAATGCGAAACCCAACTACGCTATGACTTTGGATTTCTGGTGATTTTCAGACTACCAGCCAAGTGCTTTCAGAAATATTGGCTGGTACTGTGGCCACGATGGTGTCGCTCACATCTGAACTTTACGAAACTCAGCAACGAATAAACGCAACCGGACGCATTCAACGATTGGTCTGAATTATTTCTGATGGCTACATCCAGCATATAATGCATTATCCAAAACAAGCAGTCCGACGCTTCACAATCGACGAGATTCTGTTGGAAGACTGTAAAACTTAAATGACTTCGATCACTTTAACTGCACTGTGTGCCCAGCATGGCATTCAGCAGAATCGCCTTCTAAAAGGACCGTTCAGAATCGGATGTACAAACAGTATCCCGTGGGAACACACTCAAAATAATCTTTCTAAACATTACGGAGAAGAGTTAAGAAAACACGTCATTTGTTCTCTTCTAGCACACTGTCGCTCGGTTCAAATGCTCCAGAAAATTAGTCGTCGACAAAGTGCCTGTTTAGTTAAAGGCCAGGGAGGTAAGGGGAAGTTTTTTTGTTTAAGAGGGCAGAAATTAGAAATGCGGGAAAAAAATAATAATACGGTCTAAACTATTAAGCTCAGCTCATATTACTTAACAAAACAGATAGTTTACATTCACATACAGATCAGAATCAACTGACTTCGGTGCCAGGAATTCTCCTAACACACCGTAACTGAGTGGTCAGCGAGTTGCAAGCGGTCCGATCGATCGTGAGATGTCAAAGTAGTCAAATGTTTGGAAGGTTTAGTGGCGCAGACCACGTTGTCCACATAATTCTTTAAGAATTACGTGTGTTGTCAAATGTACTTGATGTCCATCTCAGTGGAAAGTTGTTAGGAAAGAACATCATCGAAATAACCTAACCAGATCATCGGTGACGGCTGACGAAATCGTGTATCATAACAAACTAATCAGATCATCGGTGACGGCTGACGAAATCGTTCGTCATAACAAGCTAATCAGGTCATCCGTGACGGGTGACGAAATCGTGCATCAACCAAACAGTAGCGTGCAAAGTTTTCCAATTGAACCAACCAGGATGAGGCATGAAGGTGGGCGTGAGTACCGTGCTAACCTTATGAACCAATTATAGCGCAACGGCTATGGGACTGACCACACTGGGCCACCTAACCACGAAGTACCCTGAACCACTGGAGATTGGTTCAACTTGTAGTTGGCTCTAATTGGCGACTAACTGATGATATATATTCATTCATTTGTTGAAATGGTAATCCACATTACAGCGTGTTTTCTAAGCAGTCGCATTCTTCCTGACTCCGCGCTAGTAGACTGGGTGAAGCCGTAGAGCAAGGGTCAGAGCACAGCATCCAATCCATGTTACAACGTCTCTTCAACAAGAAAAAGGTGCGTTACTTCAAAAGTACCCTGAAGCTCTTTCGTTCAGACAGCGGAAACCTTTTGGAACATGTGGCAATGGCTCCAATGAAGCCAACTCATCATCATCATAGACAGCAATGCATCAAACACATTGTTCGAAACAATCGACTGATGTATGTTCTAAAGGCAGTTTTCAAAAATGCAATTAACTGCATGACCAAAACATGTTCTCAGATTTCTTTCTCTTGCCGCCGTATTACGCACACGCTCCCAATTGAATGACGTTCACGTGGCTCGCTTTCACCCTGTTCAAATCGCTAGTTTATTGTAAAGTGATGTAATACGTGCGCTATCTCGGATAAATCTTCAATCCTATTCAAGAAGTCATCCATTTTTTCTGGCATGCTCTTCTTCTGTTTTACACCTTTTTTGTTTGTCTTTGAAGAGCAAAGAGAGTGTCTTCGAAGACATTCTGGATAGTCTATAAATTATCGAAGGTTGGGACAAACAACGAATACCTTTTTGTAAATGACTAGCTAAATTCAGTAGCCAATTTGTGACCATTTGCTGAGACCTTTTTGAACAAAATTTACTGAGGGTTCTCCTCATTTAGCTTTGACCACAACAGTTGACATTACCATCATCAGAGACCTAGTGAAATAACCTCTGTATTACTGATAGGTACATGCATTGGAGACAGCACACTTCTCCAGATCCAGTTCCTAAAACTAATCATCAAGGTAAATTATTAAATCGTTCTTCGGAATGTTCTGGAGTTAAAAGCGTTAATTTCTACCGATTGCCTTGACCTGAGAGTACCAAAATTCAAAACAGGGAAAACAGACGACTTATCTGGCCTCAAATTAAGATGTTCCAATTTGTTTCAGTCAATTGTGCCGCCAATAAAGGCCGGCTTGGATGAGGTTCTTGCTTGGCAGTCAGCTTATTATGATAATACGTTATTGAGTTCTAATAGACCATGTCTTCAACCGATGTCTGCGTTGGATCGCTCGTATCGGGTGACACCAGCAAGTAATCATCGAGGAGTTTAGGAGGCGGGTGTTTGGCATTAAGCGTCAAACGAGTTCTTTTTTTCACTCCTTATATTTTCAGCGACTTAGATGTTTAGGCCATGTTTTGAGGATGCCAGCTACTCACCTGTCACATCGAGCACCTTTTGCGAACGCTGCGGCCGAATGGCTCGAGGTGCGAGGTGGACAGCTGATGACCTGTCATAGACAAATGAAATCGTTGACTTAAGGCTTGGCCACTGTAAATCGGGTTTGTCTCCCGGGCTGAGGACCTTCTGACTCACAGTCAGTAGCTGGAAACTTCAGGTGAGGTGGTGGCTAATAGGCTTCAGTTGTGTGAATGTTGTCCTCGTTTGGCCGATTTGTCAGTGAAGTGAGTGCATTTAATGGTGTGAGACAATGAAAGTCGTAAGGAAGCTGTGTTTCTGATTTCGCCTTACTTCCGCTTACACCCCGGTTGTTTATTCACATGTTTTCGCGTATGTTTGAATATAGACGTGTCTAGCTTTTATTGGTCAGGTACTTCCCCTTCCCTTTTCTTTTTCTTCCCTCTTACTGTATGGGGTTCTTCCATTTCTTCTCCACAGTTGTACGACAGTTATGCATCAATGTGAAGCACTGATTTATTTCTGTCTGTGATGTTGCTGCTGCTGCTGATGATGATGATGGCTGCTCAATAGTCTCACTAGCTCAATGTTTCCAGGTACGGTGATTAGGCTGTTTGCGGCACGTGCAACAAAATCTGCCTGGCTTCTGCGGCCGATATTCTAGCTTCCCCGTGGCAGAAATATGCACTGCTAACGAGTGCTGACAAGAGTAGGACTCAGACCTATCGCTTATTCCCATACGTCCTAGTTGAAGAGTCTGTGTGAATGTGAAAACGGTTATCAGTAGTCACTGGCGTACAACTTATATCAATCAAATTGCATACCACCTCACAGTGATCAACAGTTGGTTCACTACTCAGTGAGACTCACCTGAACATCGGCACCACAGTCCGGTTTATAATAAAATGATACCCAGTCAAAGTGATGCATACCTGGTTTTCTGAGGTCACCCGCACGTAGCCATGGTTACTGTAGGTTGGATTCATTATCATTTCAAAAGTCAGTATTAAAAGCTTACCACGTTAGAAAAACTTTTGTCAAGAGCTGCCCGCGTGCTTTGACGAAACTTGTTTCATGTTCTCCAAAGCCCATCGCAAACTAATTATGAGAAGTAAACCGATTAATTGTGCACTTGCGTTTAGCCAACAAGACTACATAAATGTGGGTCAAACAATGATTTGTGGCATCACAGATGACTTACTTTTTAAGTTCCTTCTTTTTTCCCATTTCATAGGAAGCAACCTACCTGAGAATACTGACCGAAGTGCCGGAACTCGTAAAAAGTCATTTGGAACTGCTTGACAGCAAGTTCTATTCGGATGTGGAAAGCTTCCTGGATGCAATGGTCGCTGAAGGTTAGTGGTCTGGTTTACAAATGATGACTCCTATTGAATCTGGAGTTTACAATGTCGCCCATTGTTGACGCCCTAGTCTGGCAGGTTCATAGACTTTTACGGAAAAGCAATGGGTTTTTTCTTTGTGCGTCCTTAACTCAAAGTCAGTAAGGGTAAAACTGTGTTAGGCAGTTTACAGAGGTAAAAACGCGTGGTTCGAGGTAAACCAAAAGAACTTGGATAAACCCGGTTTAGTGTAGCCAGATAAACGACGAGGACTAAAACACAGTGAAGTAACATTTAGTCAGATGCGTAAATTTGAAGGACCTTTGGAAGTTGGGTAGAACGGTGGCTGGATAACTTGTATTGCAGCTCGTCCGTCAAGTTTATGACGATTGGATGGAATTTTTGATATCCCAACCGATTTAACCTTGCGTTATGTTGTATGTACCAATGTGAGCAAACCCTAAATGTGCAGCGTGCCTACCAACAAAGCACCTCGCCCGTTTATACAGACTAGCTTCAGTAGATTATCCCCTAAACTTTCATTTATATTTAGTGGAACCGTAATCAGGTTAGGTAAATTTAACAGTCTTTAGAAGTGCGTACTCATTTGAGTTCACAAATGACACTGGGGACCAAACGCAGCAGCAATCCCCTAGCTTTGACGATAAATCAGCTTACGTTATCAATGTGCCAAAATATGGATTTTGACTTTTCCTTCAGTATTATATTAAGGCTGAGAAGACCTCGGGTTTAGTATATGTACACAACAATAGTTAATCAGATATGTACTTTATCCTTTCCAGTAACTATTTACTTAATCCGTTACATCGCATCAGTCGGTGTTAATTTTTTAATCAAGTTTTCTACCTTGCCTATTATTAGGTGCCCATAGTAATTGGGTAATGAAGAACTAAACGCAACCTTAGCAATGGTTCTTCACTAAGTAGTAAGCAAATATAACTATAAGCTGGTGAGCCCGTTATGTATAATTCTTGTTCAGTTTATTTATTTAAGCACCGATAGTCACCTTCCTCTCGTCGGCCAACAGAGGAAAGCCCAATCGAAATCAGTCAGCTTTTCCTGGCTGGGTCATTAGCATACTAGACGAAACGGGACCGGCTGTCGCAGTCGTATTCAAATCTCAATCTCGGCAAGGTCAACGGACATATTTTTGCCCTCAATGTTGTCTTCTTGTCGCTGTTTCTTTCTTCATTGACTTTCTAGGTGCTCTCGGCCAGATTTCCTAGGGCTGGCATGATTGGGTAAAGCGAAAGAAATCTGTGTACCTTGGCCCATAGGCCAGTGCTAAATTGATAAGATCATTAACAGCACTCATGTCACTTTGTGATGTCACCGGTTTGTACGACTTACCTGAAGGTTAACATTCCAATCTTATTGTGCACTGTCGAAGGCAAACTGTCGAGACAGTATGANTGTGCACTGTCGAAGGCAAACTGTCGAGACAGTATGAGTGATTAGTTTGGGGACGAGATAAATGAACTAAACACGGTTAAAACACAGTTACCAGACCAGCGGGTTCACAAAAGCACAAAATACATTGGTTTTGCACACATATGATTAGGTTGTGAGGCAGTTAATCATTAGTGTGGACCACTGATGTACTGCTGTCTATGATGATGATGATGTTGATGATGACTAATCACGACTATATCATTGTAATCAACATCTCTTTTGCTACTCTGCCTCAGTAGTTATCAGTCATGTTAATTTAACATTACACATACTGAAAAGGGCAATAAAAAGCAACTGAGGAAACCAGAAAATTATGACCGGAATAGAATTATTAACTGTCTTCCTCAAGACGGTACTTTGAATTCGATTGTGGAACCCGGTCCCATCCGAACATGTATGGTACATTATCTGTTAAAACCATACCTTCCAGTCTAGTGTGCTCGTCCTGTGCCAAGCGTACTGGATTACTGCTTGCACATTGAGTACAGGCAGCCGAAACTTGTATGGCGAATAAGTAATTTGGGTACACAGATGACCTAGAAGTGGACGGAGTCAATAAATTGCTGGCAGGGATGATAAACGAAAGAGAAAACTTGCGGTATGTTCAACTAAAAAGTGATTAGGCATAAATTCACAAAACCCAGTTTGGGTTCTCAACAAGCATAATTAATGTACTTTTCCTCCATAGTCAATTTTGCACTCTACAATACGAGTTATACCCCATGTCCTATTTTACTTGAAAGTACGGTTTCTCCCAGGCGAGTCATTTATTTCATCTGTCTGTGATTGTGTGCGGAAATTTTGGCATACTAGTCAGTTTCCAGTTTTACATCTCAAACTGCTTGACATACAGGATTGCTTGCAGGCTGTATGTTGCCAGGTAGTTACAGTAAGCGGGTGCCGAAACTGTGGTCGCACGATTAACATACAAACGAAATTATCGTTAAGATGGGATTATAATGGTGCTTAGCGCTTATTTTCTATCAGTCGTATTAGTCGTCTTGCACGTGACGCAATTTAACCAATCTAATTCCCGTAGGATACAAAACTCCTGGAATAGTTTCTTCAAGGAAAATCCCGCAGACTACGATCAATACAGTGTCAGCATTGTAAGGTTTTACCAGAATCTAATAAATGTACTGACATTTGCACTCGATGTGAGTCCCATCTACCAGCGGATGTAACAGAGAGATGACGACCTTATATTGATTATCCCCGGTAAATGTTGTGTCACTACAGCTCTTAAATTTCAGTTTCTTCCACATCCCACACTTAACATTTTTTACTAACTCGTAAGTCATCACTCAGTCGATCACAGTGATATAAAATTGACTAATATAACAGAGCAGCAATACACACATGGGGTCCCTAATCCAAGTAGCGAGACAGAACGCATGTTAACACAACAATAAAGTGCACAAGTGACATAGCCGACCGGAATTGTAACCAACAAAATGCCAGGCAGTTTTAACCCGAAACAACTCACGACCAATCAAACTATGTTTAAAACTGTGATCATTTCAGTGGTGCATAGTCATCCCTGTCTTAGTGAACTTGATACGTCTCGAATTGATATTGACCATCCGGTTTCGGCACACATTTTGATCGCTAGACCTCTGTCTGTGTGTCTGTGGTTGTTCATTGCGTCGCTGAGGTTAATCAGTCAGCAATAGAGTGGTCTAGTTTAGTTTGCACCGTTCCAAAGTGATGCTTAAGGCACTGGTGGGCAGTCTGAATTGTACGATATATCATACCACTGGGCGCAGAGCATTATAACGCATATCTTACGTGCTGCACGTCATTGTAGCATAGAAATCGTTGTGACTCCACAATGTTAGAAGAAGCTCCCTCCTCATTGCAAACTATCTTAGGTATTCCACATTTTACACACGAAGTTCAAATTTTGGTTACCGTAGATTGGAAATCGACGTGTATGACGGGATAGACATCGATCCAGTTGGAGTATGCAGCAGTTATAAGCACGTTAATCGGCTCAAAGTAATCCACACATAGTTGCTGCTGTAGTCTCTCAAGCCAAAGCCCGCGATGTATTAGTTGTGGGAGGACTGCCACAGTGTCCCACTCCACATGACTTAAAAAGTCGTTCCACAACTAAATCACCATTTGGCCACCAGTAATATATTGTCTCAACGGCCTTCAATCCGGCTAATTCCGGGCGCGCACTGTGCAATTCAGTGAACAGTTTGTTGCATCGTTTACGGTGGAATTATGCGGGATCCCTAGAAAATACAACTGCGCTGTAATGTTAAAATGGTTTTCAAATCGGTGCTAACTCTTTCAGTACATCCAATCATCAGGAAAAACTTTATTTAGACAGTAAAAGACCTTGATTCATCAACCGTTTCATTTGCTTCCTTCCGCAAGGCGTCATATCCAAGCGGTTCATAATGTCAAAAATTTCCATTTTCTGCCCGTTTTTTTCTTTGGGCTGATTAATGAAAAGTGACTCATTATCACGTCTGTTGCCGGCTCCATTGGTGCAAGAAAGTGTCAAACGGTGGGCTATTAGAAGCAACGTCAACCTCTATATTTTTGTTAAATACACACACCCGATCTCCCTCTTCTTTACGTCTGTTTTTGATACTGGTTTGTGACCCGTGTGCATTTCAAAACAACGCCCTCTGACGTATTGATGCCAACTTTAAAACTCAAAAATTGCAGCCCACGCCTGGTTGTCTAACTAAGGATGATTTTTGTAAGATTATTGCGAGGTTCGCTTGGTGAGGACAACTACTTTGAAAGGTCTTAAATTCGGCGAGAAAGTGCCTTACTAACTCCCCGAAAAAGCGCACCACATTGGGATGATAACGTTCTCGTCGAGCCTGGTGGACAAGGGGAAAAATGGCTTTCATCACTGGTGAATACCTGTGCTGCAAGTGTTTGTTGAGTCGCTTGACTTGACCCAGTAAACAGTAACATTTGTTGGTAGCTCAAGTAAGTAGACGGAACATGTTAACACAAATCTTATTAATACGAAGTAATGTACCAATGGCCAGACGGACCAGAATAGTAACCCACAGAATAGAAGAGTTATACTCTAATGTTTTCAACAACCGTTCAGAACGTAGCTAAAATAGCGATCGGTTCAGCATCGCATGTGTATGTATGACCTTGTGTCACGTGATAGAAACTGGTATGAGGCAGGATATGTATTAAGCATGTAGAAGTTAATTCAAGAGTACCCAGCTGTTAATTGACATCGAGACCAGCGTGTCAGCTGTCACTGCTGTGGTCACTTTCCCAAAATTCGCGAACGCTTATACAACTCACAGGCCACCCTTCTGTACTGTGATGAGTTGTTTGCTCTCGAAAGGCTCATGTTCTGGACGCTTCGATTGCGAGGTCAGACAGAGTATGGTAATCAAGGTTGTGAATACTTGACTAGTAACACAAGCTTATAGCCTTGCATCACTTCATTTTCACTCTTCACTTTGGTAGTACACATTTTGTGGTATGCAACTTATTTATGGCCAACATAACTCATGCTCACTGTCTCTCTGAAATGCTAGACTAAAATAATCTTGGAAAATGGTGCATTATTTGTCAATCTTATTCAGGGGGCGTTATTGAAGCATGCCCACTAGTGGACGAATGGACCAACCTATTTGTCAACATGGTCATACTGCCGAACGGGCAGGTTCAACTGCTTGCCAGCGGAGACCAGCTGCATAGCAGGAACATGCTGTCCTCTTGGGGAGCAACGAGTAAGTTACCTGTGGTTGTTCGTGTAGAAAACAGTTTTAAGTTAGTAGATCAGTGTCGGTGACAGGGACCTACATATTTTGAAGAACTTTTGGAAGGATAGATAATTACTCCAACCGCAAGTAGCTGTCCGCATACAAAGAAATCACCCGACTGCTAAAGCTTAACAAAAAATGTTATTGTACCATGTTGTTTTTGTAAAATCTCCATAATTGTAATTGTTTTCAAGGTGGCCATCGAACCTATGCTCTTGGTATACATATCCACGGACATAATCTTACAGCCAGCCCTTCTTTTATCAATATTGTCGATCTTCGCTCTGGTTACAGCCCCTCAGTGGTACATATTACTACCACAGCCAGGATTTGAACCCCTGCCACACATTAGTAAGGGAACCCTATGAAACACTGCACCTTATGTAGGAATGTAGTGCCACACGCAAGCGCTTAACCAAATATGCCACTAAGTAATGCTTAGATAGTCTGATCACCTTAAGGACTGACAGTTGCAAGTTGAAAATCACTTCCGTTTAACCACAGTCCTTGCAATCAAATAGACTTTCCAACCGGCATTTTTCGAAAAGAAGCACTAGACCCGACTTTCGCTTCCCTTATAGCTCGTCAGTAGTTGGGTATCCTTACCACAGCTGAGATTAGGATCCCGGTCGCACTCTCATAAAGTAACCGTGTCGACACTGTAACTGTGGTGCTAACTCCAGTGGACCAGAGCTCTACTAAGATTTCTATTAAGCCCCAACTAAGACCTCTGTGATGATCACAGGTTGCCAGCTAACAATCCGCTTGCAGCAGCAAATCGTAGACACATGCTCACTGGTTGAAACCACACAACTCCAGTAATTTAGAAGAGTCTGATTACTTTGCTGCTAGTGGTCTGACACTTGACACATAGACGAAGTTCCCGGTATCTGAGCACCGGAAGAATGTGGGGTAATTGGCACCTGTTTAGTCCACACGCCTTCATCAGTTGCTTTACGTGTGGCCACCTATAAAGTTTCTGCAACCCGAAGTACAATGAAGGTGTAACTGCACCCACATTTCCTCGTCTTCTGTTTCCACCCCAATGCGTACACTGGTGTGTACTACTACGTTCTAAGACCAACAATCTCGTTGATTTCATCTGCAAATAGACAGTGAGACTTAGTCAGTTCTACATCCTCCGTTCCACGAGATGTACCAATTAATTAGTCTAAAAAGGTAATGCTCGGACGTTCAAAAAAATGCTACTCAAATTACTGCAGGTTTTCTAGCAGTCAGTCTGTTGGAAATTAAACTCCAAGTATAACCACTAATAAATCTAGGGGACTAACAGCCCTACCTAAACGAGATAAACGTCCTCCAGACAGCGTCTACTGTAACAACAATTATCCCGAGATTAACTAAAATTGTTTCTGTGGAAGCCTTCATCAAAGTAGCCCAAAGATGTTGTGAGAATGCTTCTGGCTAAATAATCGAAAATGAAGTAGAACATATTTTTATAGTTGGCGACCACGTCTAATTTCTTGAAAAATTAACGGTTTCCAGTCCATTTTACATATTTGAAGTTCACGAAGAAAGCAATTTCAATCTGGTGGGCTATGGAAAGCCGGCGTTATATAGTTACGGCATTTTAAAGAAGGTATACTCAGGTACGACGGTTCGTTTCAGGCGCTCAATGACAATGCGTAACGGATTTCAGACTATAGCTAAAAAATTTGGCCAAATTATACTATGACTAAAGTATTAAATTGTCTGTCAGCTACTCAGATTTATTTGTCTCAACTCTCATTTGACCGCCTTCCGAAAGAACCAGAAGGAACAGGGCTGTACTGCGTGTGTCCCACCTAAAAATTGGAGCTCCTTTATAGACTATATGTTACGGGGAAGATCTAAATGTTGTTGGGAAGCTCTCGGAGACATTTGTCTGACAAGTATATAATGGTGTTAACATACCCAGTATTTTGGCAGATTTGTGAGACATTTCAGGACGCGAACGGGATAATTTTAATGCAGCCGACGCTGAAGCATTTTCGAGGAGTACCCATTTGAAAAAATGCGAGATGTACCTTGTACCGCTAACATTTTAATAACCATACATCCAAGTAACCATCGCCTTCTGTCCTGTTCAGTTCAAAACTTTCTTTTCTACTAGAAGATTCTTACTGCTATGATGTATGGTAATCCGACTTAGAACGCTAAGGTGAGAACTCTGTGAAGTAATGTAACGGAATTATTTGTAAAATAATGGATGGACGGAGTGCACTTTACTACTGGAAAATTAAAACAGCTTATACCGAACTGAACGCGCCTCGTGAAGTTGAATTTGTTTAATTTAGTAAATTTTTGTTTGTACATTCTCGCTGTCAAAGCCCTGATCAGGAGAGTGCGTTTGATCTGGTCAATCGATCTATGTGTTTGGATTTGTTTGAACATGACGGTATTCTGAATATGTATGTGAACACAATATTAGTGATGTATTCACCTATTCCGACTCAGATTTAGGTAAACTATCCGTTAATTTCAGCATCAAGGGCGGCGTATTTCAAAGCTGTTCACTTCTTGATTTTTCACAGACAAAATAACGACGAACTGTCTTTGTCATTTACATAATACTGATGTAAGTGTTCAGCCTGATGGAAGACTGACTCATCTTAAGTACGTTAATGATGAAATGCTACCTGACGAATTTCAGGCTGCACAGACATCGCTGGACGCGATTTCCTCCCCTGCTGAAAGTACTGGAATACGTTTTGAAGCCTCGAATTGTTGAGTGTTGAAAAACTGCTGTGCGATGACAGATTCGCCGTAATATAATGAACTTATGAAGATAACTGAGTGGTTCTTGTCATTAGGAAGAGAGGTAGATAAGAAGAGTGAACATATAAGGTTACGGTCATTCATGAAGCGGGTACTGTACGGCTCAGTACGGTGGTTCTTGAAGTGAATGAACACTGGATTTCAGAGGATACCTCGGAGTTGTTAAATGTCAAACTTCACCTTCCTTCTGAGAGTTCACGCAACAACTCCAGGAGGGATATCCTTGGGAAGCTGAAGGCTGACTGTGGAGCTTGGTTGATGGAAAAAGTTAAGAAAACGGAAAGCGTCCTTACTTAAGGGAACGCTGGCAAACTCAAAACTTATCCGTGTCATTGGTCTCAATTGACCAGCTGTTAGTGAGGTCATCAAAACATCAGTTGGCACACTCAATTATATGTCTATGAGATCACCGAGCTGGAAGAAACAGCCCGAAGTTTAATTTAGTTGGCCTCTTGCTCTTACTGTGCTAAATCTGCAAACTTGCAATTTGCCACTCTGGTAGATAGATTTGAAACCAGACACTGAAATCGAGGTCCGCAGGTGCACTCCGGTGCTCAAACGTAACCAGGCTGCCTCTCCAGATGACCTCATATCGGCATTTTTCAAAGAAAGTAGACAGGCGTGGGTATGGGCCTATACTCACCTCACTCAACTTGTGTGCATCGCGAAGGACATACCTCCGTGATGTGCTCACTTGGCAATAGTTCTCATTTTCAAGAAATCAGCCCAGGGCTCTTGCAAAAATTACACAGGACTTAGTTTGACCCCAATCATTATTAGGGTTCTGGCATCCATTGTACGTCGCCGACTCACTGCAGTTCGGGAGGTGAACGTCGGGGAAAAACAAACAGGATTTCGCCTTGGACGAGGATGTATAGATCACATTTTCACTTCTCGTCAAATCCCGGTGCAGCGCCACATGTATCGCTGGCCAACGATTGTGATAGTTCCCGACCATGAAGGTGCGTTCGGTTCGGTGGATCGATCTGCACATTTAGAATCGTTTAAACGCAGGAGTACACCCACCAAGTATGTTAACATACTGTCGACGCTTCATTCGCAAACTTCATCTCAGTTTAGGGTTGACAGTTAGCTGTCTGACATTTTCAGCACTAGGACCGGCCTACGTCAAGGCTGTTCAGTTGCACAATCATTGTTTAATTTTGATTTTGACGAAATTAACCTGATGACAATATGTTGATGTTTGACACATTCTAAGTGGCACAATCGATGTGAGACGCTATTTTGCGTTCTGCTGCGTACTTCAAGATGCAACTCAGAAGTGCAGCTGAAGACCACTGTAACTACGTAAACGTGATGTTGAGTAATGAAGTCCTGGAAGCTGTCAACCGGTTTGTTTACTTAGAAATCTGCATTAACGGTGGCAATGGTGTAGGGAATGAAGTGGAAGTGCGTATCTTTAAGGCTAGAACAGTGTTCGTTAATCTAGATCATCTCAGGCAACATAGAGGCATTTTTCTGAAGATTAAAGGTGTCGGGGAAATCGCCAATTCCTTGAAAATATTGTGTGGCACAGACTAACAAAGCACACTTGCGAGTGAACTTCATAGTTGGCACGGTCATGTATCACTTCGTCCTTCAACCCTTGTGTCAAATCTCTGGCACCTCACCTATGCACTCAAACGCTCACACTTCTACATCCCGTTCACGCGCATCACTGTACTGTTCGGCTCATCATTTGGTCCACCTTTGTCAGTTGGGTTTTCCGCTCAATCTTCACATTTGCACAGATTCAGGTAGTCACACAATCTACTAAGAGTGTGTGCCAGTCGCCTGTCACATCGAGCACTGCTTGCTCATGTTGTCAATGTTTGTTCAGTTTTTACGTATGCACATACTGAGTTGATTAAACGATGTGCACTAGCTGGCACCTAATTCTCTGTTACACCGAACGATGTTTGCCGATGCTGTGGTCGACTGGCGTACGGTACGAGTTGGATAGAGGATGACCTGGCGCAGGGAAATAGAGTCAATCAAGGAGGGATTGCCCACTATGAGTCGGGTTCCTCTCCCAGACTGGGATCTTCACGCGTCACTGAGGCGGTGGCTGACAAATTGAGATCAGATGGCGGCTAACCGCGCTTACTGACATGAACGTTTTCCTCTTTGGCTGTTTTCTGTAAAGTAAAGTTCACCCAATGATACCTGGTATCGAAATTCCTTAGTAAATTTTTGTAATGACGACGTTTCACTGTTACGTATAGCTTGGTTGTTTGTCCGAATAACGTACGTACCTTTGTGTTGAGTATTCGATTGTACAGTTGGTTGTGCTTATCGGCTATTTCCGTATTGTTCCCATTCAGTTTTTGATTAGAACATGCTTATCTTTGCTTGCATTTTAGTTACGCATTAGTGCATTTCACCGGTTTATTACTATCTTACAAAAGAGGAAGATGTGCATCTTATAATGTTTTGCCGATGAAAGAGAATGTTTCTGCCGCTTTTTGTTGAAGTATAATTTGACCCATTTGTTTTAATCCATCCGTTTGTAATCTATAAAAGCACCCGCACCGTGAAGGTATTCTGTTGCCAACCGTTTGCAAATATAAAGGGGGCCAAAAAATCTGCGCAAGTGTCGGCTTGGCGATAGGTCTTTTTGATATTCTAAAGGAAAAATTGTTGCCAATTTTGTGATCTTGGCTGTTTAGCTGAGTTTTATATTCACGAACAGCTACTCGCCCAATAATTTGGCATCATCAGTGCGTTACGCTTACGGAGTGCCTTAATTTGCACACACTATAAGAGTGATATTTTCACTGGGAATCTGACTGATCTCTTTTTGATGCTTTCCCCCGTTTAACCTCTGCCTTTTTTCTTCGACCGAGAAGATCACACATTCTCTTTGAGCTTTCATACGACTGGTCTTGCTATCGACCCTTGAACACTGATCCTCTGTGTTCACGTTGGTTCGCCCGTTTGTGTTTTTACATTGCCAGGGCTCTGTTCACTTCCCATCCAGTCATAGGTTTTGCTTAGTTCGGCATGGTTGCTTACTGAACTAGCTGCAAAATACGAGATATCCAAGAGCTCTCTTCCTCTGTTGCTGTTTATGCCAGAATTTCTGTGGATTTCATGTTAAATGTGTTCAGTTTAACCTTCGGTTATGCCGTACTCCAATGATTCATGTTCAGATAGACATACAAATAACCTTTGCGCGGTTTAACTAATATATTATGTTCGTGTCACTTGACGTTGTGTATTATGCCTCTCGTGTCGATGGGTATTGCGGTATTCCTTTGATTTTTGCATAATTGTGGTCATTTTATTTGTCAACTGGAGTTCCATTCAAAAGAATAACCTACTCTTCTGCACAATATTGGGCGTTCACTAAACTTTGTCAGTCACATTCTCAAACGTGTGACTAGCACGATGGTGTGTTCTCATTTAGGTGTTGTACCGCTTGCAACTTGAGATATCAAATCTGTCACTAGTCCTCAGAATCATGTGACCAAGGTTGTTTGGATTAACGAGTATAACTTGAATTGTCGACTGAACAATTTTGCACCGGATTCACTACTTTATAGGAATTTCACGATGTCCACAGTAGAAGATGTTAATATTGATTGTTTCACTATAAGTAGTATGTTGTGCACATCGTATTAAATGGCCCTTGACTAGACTTCGTGCGAAGTCCTGTTTTACCTTTAGATAGTTGTTGTGACGCCAGTAATTAGTACGGAATATTGTTTAGCATAAAGCAAAAATCACATAATTGATCATGGCTTTCGCATAACCACAGACTTACCATCCAAATGAAACCCTAAACTTGAATTTTGTTCTCGTTAAAGCCTATCGGTACTGCACATCCCCATCATTATCCACAAGTGTGTGTGGCTGATCGTTTACTTATGATGGCTCAGTCGCATCTGATTTGAAGTAAGTGGCTCAGTGGTCTACACGACCGGAGTTCTAATCCCGATTGTGGACAGGATATACAGCGCTAACAAAGATGAAACTCTGGTGCAGTGTTTCCTACCGAAAAGTGTCAAACAGAGTTTAGTTGGTTGTCACAGCTGTGATCATCTGTGGGTGGGGTTCTGCCTGAAAAGAAATACGTCTTCTGTAATATTTTGTCGGCATTTTTGAACGATCATTATCTCAGTGAGAAACGTTTGTGTAATCGAATATCTCTTTTAATAACCCTTACATCAGTTCCCATGCTGTCAATTGATCCTGCCTGGGTGAACGCTGTAAGCTATCGTTTAGCCAAAGCTATGGTTCGTAAAGGATTTATCGGACATTTCAAAATCGATTATGTAACATTTATCAATCCGGACAGTGTAAGTGTACGCTTCGTGCTTTTGAAGAATTTTTATTCATTGTGAAATACTAATTACATAAGAAATATATCACCAAAATATTTAATGATTTCAGAACAGTCCGCAAGCAATCACTAATGTTGTTCACTGGTAACGTTTTACTCATGGCGCAAAAGCCTTATCAGACCGGATTAATCAATGACAAGTTTGATGGCATTTAAAGCAAGCCAGGCGCGTGTAACTAAACAACTCAAGAATTACAAACCCAAGTGTTTAGAGGCAAAGGACACCACCAAATTTTAACTGCTAATTTCAGAAGATTGGGATCAAGTGGAAAGTGACAGACAAGCAAGCTCGATACAGTCAGTCGAAAAAGTTGATCCAAGAGTCAATCAATTTAGAGAAAAATGGATAAACAAATCGCAATTATGATGTGCTGATACTGTTACCTCACTTACTTATCACTACGATTCAGTTAGATTGATCCTGGATTGGCCACAACAAAATACCTATATCTGATCGTTTCTACAGGTGAGGGACAGAAGAATGTACGCAAAAATTCTGTTTGTGACGGAAGTTTTTATAAAAAGTGAAGCACAGCTGTTTACACAAAGTATTTTACAGGCACATGCCTCATACAGTTACCCTTCCGGAACAGATTCGCCCGAAGAGAGGAGGACAGCAACAAGCTAGTTTCAGAGTTAGATTGTTACAATATGTAGACCATAATTGTCATTGATCCAGTGTTTCTGTTTTGACTGTATGATTATCCACAGCAATGAATCAAATGAAAACAAACGTCCAGTGGTCTGTGTCCACAAAATTCAGAACGATAAGCACTGTCTCATTGAAAACAGCAGTCAACAAGAAATGCATATTGACACAACCTGTATGCCAAGGGGATCCGGTAAAATCGTTCTCTCAATCATACTTTCATATATGTAAGGTTTTTCAACGTCCATGATCAAACCATCAGTCGAAAGTGATCCCATGCTCGGTGTTCCCTAACCTGGGGCTATGGTTTGTCAAATTCTTCAATTGGACAGACGCTATTGCCAGCACAATCTAGAATCTCGAAGAAAACGGTATACGAGTGGTAAAACAGAAAAATAAACTACACTTTACTGCAGAAAAGTTTCAGGAAGACGTGAAAATCGTGGTACCTTTTTGTGGAAGGATAATACTCTACCAGATATAGTAACGCCAATGACTGCAACACGTCACTCAATTTGACAACCGGTCAGATCAGTGATAAGGATGATGTCGTCATCGTAAACCCTACCTAATTATCTAACAGTTTCCTTGTTGAGTTGTGATGAACCAACTTTTCTTGGTACCCAGGATTATAGTACAGTCGTATATGTTCAATTGGCATGGAACAACACAGTTTTCTCTGTTCAGTTCATTGTTCATAGTAACTTGACCACATGTCATAGGATTACTTCGAATTAAGAAACGAAAACTGTCTAACGTATTTCCTGATTCCACTAAAACATCAGTTTCAGTTTGCATTAACGTTAATTTACAAACTGAGTGATATCATCTCCGAAATTCGAGTACCTTGAGTGATAGTGTTTAAGTATGAACAGTCCGACAATAGCTACCCTATGTGTGGCCTTGTGATCCAGATCGTAGCAAATGCCTAGTGATGTCATGTAGAAATATGACACTACACTCTTCTGATTAGTAAATACAATGAAGTTTGTCCAGCTTGTTTGTAGTGAGCTTACACGACACCAGCATAGCAACGGAATTGCTC
Source organism: Paragonimus westermani (assembly GCA_008508345.1). NCBI lineage: Eukaryota > Metazoa > Platyhelminthes > Trematoda > Plagiorchiida > Troglotrematidae > Paragonimus > Paragonimus westermani. Next base: position 475,042 of record QNGE01000028.1, read on the forward strand.
ACGGTGTAACTGCCAGGCATCTAAAATAAACTGATCACAAGGTGTATAAAAGTTTTGCCTTGCATAATGCATACCAAAATAACAAACACAGCTTAAAACTTGTTGGTCTTGCATCAGTCCTTTGAAAAAATTCAATTCTTCTGTGTTGGGATCAAATTCTTACCACTCATTATTTGTCTGGGTAAAATGCTCCGTAGCATATTTCACACCCGTTTGAGACTTGACTTCACAGTAACCTGGAATTTCGTTTTGACCAAAGAAATTAGAGTAGCATTTTTAAATATTTTTTTGCCACATCAAGATGCGTTCACTTAACATCTATTGTGATATAACATCAACACCACTGTTTAATCAGTGCCATGGATTTGTTTCCTGTCTATCGCTTTTGTTCATCCCCTCTCATAAGTTTTAGATACCAATCCCAATTAACCAGCTAAAAAGAAGCATGATAAATGCTCACTTAAGTGATCTTTAGTCTTTTAGTAATAGATTTGTAATGCCACCGTTTGAATGTTGGAATGTTTGATATATACTTTTTAAACGGGTGTATTTTTTCCATCGTCTGCTGTTCTACCGAGGTTCACTTCCCAGCACCTATAGGCGGTTAACCATTCGCTTTATAAAACAAGAACCCGTATAACAAAGACAGTTGAATTATCTACGTGACTACAGTTTATCTCACGGCTATTTTTGACCTAATTCCCACCCGAGAATAGGTGACATACATATCCCAGTGGAAATGACCTACGAAGTAAATGTGTGGTACTTTGTGTAGTTGCACCATCATGCTTTTTTGTAGCCATGAATGGTTACAAACTTCCTCTTATAGGATCAGCAAGCACTTTGGGTTACCGGAATTCGTCCAGGCTATGCGGATTCTTTGGCTATGTTGCAACTGACCTTGTTCGCCACAGACGCTGTGTTCGAAGTACACCGAGTAACTGGTGCCCATTATATTCAGTCCAAAGTACCCAGGGCATTGCTGTCCGAAGGAGAATTTGAGAGAGCGTGCGAGGTAAACTGATTTTTTCTATTACTGCATTATTGAAGTATAAGGTAACTACATGCACCGAGGTTGTACAAACACAAGGTGTCATTACGTTTGTGTTTCTTGAAAGCCTACACGTTTTGACCTCAAGTGAAACGTTTCCCACCATCCCTCTCTCTCTTATTTGGTTCCACTGATTCATATCACTGCAAAGTAGATTCTCAAACAGCCAACTTTCCATTAATACTTTAACAGACATACGTAATAACGTGCACGGGGATTCCATCACTTTGTCTCTTTATCGATTAGCTAGGAATACATGTGATCATGAGCAGTAACTGAGGAGCTACCTAAACCTCTCCTGGAAACGATCTAATATTTTGTTAGGGATTTTGCTACAGTACATCACAAGCCCCCTATAATCTGCAAAACAAACAGAGGGGGGCTTCAAATCGTAATAAGGGGAATGTATTTGACACTAATTTACCTTTAGTGAGTTGGCGAAGACGACCGTGGAGGAATACGATATCGATTGACATGTGACTCATCGGACGTAGGCAGAAAAATATAGTGTTTTCTTTGACTCTGCGCACAGTGTTTCGACGTACCACGAACAAGTGAAACAAAAGCGACTGCACCCTAGTTATTCTATTCTCGTTCAAGACATCCCTCAGTTCCATTCCATAGCCTCAAATCTTTGAGTTCTTTTATGGAGGCCGAGTGAGCGGGTTAGAGATACCCAGCCGAGTTTAGATCACACACTGAAATCTTCATGTTCCTGAACGTTTGACACAATAAGTGGTAGGCTATTATCTATCCTCTCATAAAGGCACATCTCATCGTTTGGAAAGCTTTATTTTGTCCTCTCTGCTTATCAGTCTGGTGGAGGCATCGAATTCTCTTTGGTTACCAAAGTACTGGTGTGTACTCATGTGCCTAAAATACTTGAATTTCCACCCACTTCAAATGAAGCCGCATGTCTTCCTGGCCGATGGCAGTCAGCATTGGGTTCCATCACTCCAGTTCGCCAAAAATAGACAGAAGACACGTCGTGAGGCCTCAAAACTTTAACGTCCTTCAGTCGGTTGCCCATGCAGAACTAATGAACGCATAACAACAGCAAATGACCTAGCAAACCGAAATAGTTTTCATCCCTCACCAATTAGAGGGCTAATCACTTCCGTCCCAAGTGTTTGGTCTCCATTGCCTCGATGTACACTCTTTCGCTTAACCTGTATGGAGGTGCTTATTCCTGTCCGGACAAGAGGCATGTTTTCTAAAAACATGTTGAGTGTAATGGATTGGAAGAATTTGGTTTCGTCAGTCGCCATGCGGCTGATAGCCAGTTTGCCACGGTCGAATCTTTCATACTAATTAATGCAATTATAACCAAGAACCTGATGACGATTGTTGAGGCATTGTTAGTATATACATATATATATATAGAAGATAAGAAATTCAATCCCCTTGACAGTGAATTGAATGGCTTATCGAAATCATTTCGGTTGATTCGTTCACATGCGTGTGGTTGAAGGATACTGAATATGTTCACATAAGGTTGGACGTTTTACCTCTGGGTTAACGAAATTCAGACGGGAAATATTTCGTGGCGTTATGTCGATGACTCGCATGAAAACGTTCGGCCTGATTAATTTCGAAACAGTCAACGCGATCCAAAGGTGCTGCTCTAATCTCATCTGGATTGAACTGTATACTATTGTCCCTAATAACTACCAATACGTCGAGATGGATCTGCCCAAAATGCCTAAGTGACAGCACGACTCGTCCTCTGGTGTCAGTCAACGATGGGTTTATGCTGGAACGTATTGATATTTCTTACGGTGTGACCAAATTACACGTGACGTATTTTCAGTGCGTGTTCTCGATCAGTGCCCAGATCCCTCGTATAATCGATCTACCTGGGCAGTGCATATGCCCCGGCAAGTGTTGAATGTTAGAGCGAACTGTGCTTATATCGATTGATAAACCGTCCATTATGTCCCTCGCCTCGTGTGAGCTTGCTTTTGGGGTATGAGAATAGGTGAACACGAGAAATGGAAGCCTGTAGACTTTTGGTTGCAGACATCTACAGGATTGTCGGTATTGCTGCGGATGTTTTTTCTAACGGGCTCTCTCTTCAGCGTGTCTCTGATGTGTTCCGCCTGCCACCATCAATGTCCAACGGACTACCTGATGTATTTTCAGATTCGAAACGCTGAATCTCTTTTGTCCATTTGGTTAAAACAATGAGAAGAGCTATCTGGAAATATTAACAGTTCAGCTTTCTCCAACCGTCGCCAGTTTGAAATCAGGCAAATCTGTACCAACCCTGCGTACATGCAACATGTTAAGTAACCATCCAAAAATAGCTGCACACTCAGTTTCACGACCAGCAGATTAATTAAACCAACCTACTCGGGGGTTATACAACTGACGGGTGCTGTCTGATTTGTATTGCGCCACTGGTCTAGCAGTTTTGGGTCCCGATTATGTGACAACATCTTGAACGACTCGGCTATGTGAACGAGATGGCAAGCCGTTAAGGTTTGGTTGGGGAACGATGAAACTGGATTTCCCCGGATTATTACAGCCAACAGGTCACCCCTTATTGGCCTTCTGAAGGTTGACGCAAACTGGTTTCTTCTACAGTTGCTACTACAGCTGCAACTAAGGTGGAACATCACATGAAGGAACTACTGACCTGTTGGGTATGTATCATTGCGACTAAATGCCAGTCACCCAGTCCCTACAGAAAGCGTGTTTAGACAGCATTAGAAACTTTATTACCATTCTGGGACTCAAGCTATTTGTTAATATATAACCTTTGAATTGTGCTGGTAAACAAACGTTTTCTTTTCTGAACTGTGTAACTTACCAGTTTTAGTGTATCGCACTAGTGACAAATATTTAAGCTAACCATTATTCATCAGTGTTTTAATAAGCCTCTGTCATTGTGTCTACTTAGTCTGCCCTGTATACGCTTTTAACTCTACAGAATGTTCAAGACAGTGAGCTCACTTAATTCTTCTAGTCAAAACAAAGAGGAAACACATATGACGAGATGTTAACATTTCGATTTACTCTCATCACTCGTCAACGTAAAACTAGCAAATCAGCAAACGTACCGTTGCCTGAAACTGTTGAATTTTTAAGTTATTCTATTTTCAACCAAAAATGTAAATTCACGCATTCCATCAGATCTTGACAATCTTATTTTCATTTGTACACAAAATATTCCGTTTGAATTCGAAGGTGTTGATTACAGACAGATTGACGCCGTAGTTATGGGTAGCCCATTGGGTCCCACATTGGCCGATGGATTTCTGGGAATGCTTGAAAGGCAATTTCAAGAAATGATTTCAAGAATCTTGCTTTACAGACTTTACGTGAATGACATTTCAGTTTTTTATTGAGGAATGTGTTTTCATTGCATTTTGTGACAATTTGAACCCGTCCACCCAAACTTCAATGTATCTTATGAGGTGGAGGTTAATGATTGATTGCCGTTCTTAAACATTCTTATGACCAGACATCCAGATGGTACATTGCAACGATCCGTTTATCGAAAGCTAACACGGAGTGGACAATATCTGCTGTTCTCCAGCTTTGCACCTGTTCCTTATAAACAAGAGCCGGTTAAATCGTTATTTCACACAGCCAGAATGATTTGAACTGCAGATCGATCGGAGGAAGAAGAGTTTACTAAGAAAACGCTAGTGCATAATAGTTATTCTGAAAAGTTCGTGGATATTCACAGAGAGAAGAAAGAACCGATAGTGGTAGGCTGCAGTGCAGAGAAGTAGAACAAAGTTCTGCTAATCTAATTCAAGGGTGACCACCTGCCTTGCAACGCACCTACCCAGCTGCCCAACTGCGTGTCCTGTTAAGCACAGCGGTGATACACAACCGATCAGCCTGTCTCTCACGTAAAAGACCGGTTCAGTTGCGGTTACAATGACGCCTGCATAGGCAGGACCGATCGGTGGTTGCATCAGCGCATTCCTAACGGGTTATCAACTGCAATCTCAAAAAACGACTAGCCGACTGTAACAAGCTCAAAGAACCCGGCCCTACCGATCGCCAAGCCCAAATTAGCGACCGTCGAATTGTTCAGGATATCGTTACATAATTCTAACTCGAAGCTGTTAGCGATTAATGAGGCAATGCTAATCAAACAACATTGATCATTTTTTGTGTGCACAGAAGGCGCTGACGTAATCAGTCTCCTTATGGTGGAATTGATTGTACTATTAAAGCGCGAAATGTCAGGATCGTGTGGTTGGTTCGTTCAGTTGTTGTTGCTATGTGCAGTTTGAGTGAAAATTTCTCGGTTTCACGGCGGCGATTGATGAGAACAAATGGAAATATTAATATCTCGCGGTGTACGTCTTCTCTCTGTTCTGTCTACAGAGTATAATTTTCAGAAATTCCTGAATATAACCAATCTGTGTAATGCCATAGAATTTTGAACTTAGGACCCTCAAATGACGTTAAGTAAGATCTACCCAACAAGAAAATTTCGGCTGATCTCATCAGTTACGATACGTGGGCTCTGGTTACTGGACGTGCAGTGATTCAAATAGGCTTGAAATAGGAATGAATCGTTGGCTGCAATAAGACTGACGCAGGGAACACTGGTCAACTAGTTGATCTTCGAGTAGGTCGTCATGGTTTGAAAATACTCGGATTTCAGATAGATCGAGTAAGGAACTGCCAGTGCGGACAATATCGATCTAACAGTGACAGGGGCGGCAATATACAAAATACGAATAGGTAGCCTAAGAGAAGGCCGTGAGACAATGTTTGTGCGATGTCATGATGAACACAAAGTAGTGCAAACAGCTTAACTAAAACCTGGAAATTCAAATATTACCCGCTTCACTGTAAGTCTGCAACAAAAACAGACTGTTGTGGTGTTTCGTCACGGCCTCCGATAACAAGGTTACTTGGGAAACCCAAACGCATCTTGATCTTCAACTCATTAAGGTGTTTGGAATCAAATGACATTAACCACTAAAGCTGGAACGTCAAATACGTAACCGTTGTAAAGCCTGGCACATGACATTCCCACCTAGGACTTTCTTTTAAACGTGCCCTAAGATACGTTCGCTAACATATGATCCAAGTGCCACCCAGAGCTACGTCGTCAACTTGTACGTAAGCCACGCCTTCGAAACCAAACGTAAAATTTCCTGCACAAGCGAGAGCAGGGGCCTCAGGATAATACAATTGCATACTGTTTTTCCCATTATGACCCGCTGACTTTAGTCCATTCGAAGAATCAGGTTTTGTTGATTACCAAACACATATTAACAACCTATCACATACGGTACACGGTCAGATAATTCAACATAGTGTTTTATAATGGTTAGCCGGAACTGTTAACAATAAGTGAAACAGTGTTAATCAGACAATACTGGTCAACTGTGTATACCAGGGAAGCATTGAAGTTTGTCGCAATAGTGAATAGCCCACCGGTGTGCAAAATGATTGAAACTACATTGGTTAGTTTGTTCACTTATTGTTACTGCGTGCAGTTTACAGAATACCTACTACTTGTATCTTGGCGACTAATGAAAGTAAACTGAAATGCTAACGATTTTGTATGTAATTTATAAAAAGACAAACACAGAAAACTTGTGGTTTTCATGTTTGTCTTCTTCAGCAGTCACTGCACAGCTGAACACCATGAAGAAAGTGTTGGTGTCTTGGATGAGAGAAAGTTTTCTGGTTTCTGTCACGTTTGGTTTTACTCGTAGTTATTAGATCGCGAGAATAATATCATTCTGGATGCGAACCAATTGAAGTTGTAGCCGTACATTCACCACGTGTACGAATAATTTATGTCTAACTGATGCTACGAAATAGGTCAGGTCAATGTTGTACGACGTGATACCTCTTAGCAAACCGTTCAGGTCCATCAGACGTGAACTATCCATAACTGTCCGCGTATACTGTATAAAGTAGGGATAGTCACTCATTTGTCTACAATACTGCAACCGATTTCAACTTTGAAATTCTATTCTGTGTGTAAATCAATGGAATCACTGGTCATCGCTATCGTCATAGATGGCAATATATCGGTGACTCACATCGATGCGTACTTAATATATAACCAGGGAAATACGGAAGAAATCTTAAATGGGAAGCACAAGAAAGGGGTGGGAAAGGATCTATTTAATAAAAACTTCCATGTGTAACCTCGAAGGCCAAACTGAGGGAAAATCCACTGTATTGCCGATGGTGGTTATTAGCATTCGTACTGTGCAGCAAATTAGTGACAGTCGTTTAGTTATGCCTTTATGTTATGCTCGATACGGATTGTAATGTATCACGGTGTGATCTGATTGAGCCTTCGAATAATGCCCACGATCTGTTGTCCCCATTTCCTTGTGACACCTTCAGTCACACCAAGCAAATTGTAAATCTCAGAATGAAAGAAAAAGAGGTACAGATCTACAGACACGCCGAGAGTGGTATAAAACAGAGTATTAGATTAGCAAGCAGATCTCGGACGGTTCCTTAATGATTGTTTATTCATATTGTACAGTGATGTGCGGATTAAATCAACGGAAGATTATTCAACCTGGCTCTAATTCCGTAGAACATATTCCGCTGTTTTTTTTAACGCCTGGAAACTTTTAGTGTATGAACGAACAGTGCAGCAATCTCCTCAACCTACGTTGCACGTGACTCATCGGAAGATAACATGCACACTCTGGTCCACCAAATCACAGACACCTGTAATTGTTTAGTGCCCATTTTGCCGTTATCGATACGCCTTTCAGTTCATTTATGTGTGCTTGGGTATATACACAAAACAGTGTATTTCTCGTAAATCCGTACTCTACTTTAAGAAACAACAGTTGTATAAATCTAAGCAGCAAACACTCCATCCGCTTACTTCATTTTTAGAGGACACGGTGACAGGATAAGTAATTGTGTCCCCCTGAATTTAACGCCTGGGAAGAGGGAGCCTTTAGGATTTATAGGTGCACAAGCAGTGTGTGATTGTTACCCAAAATTGTCTGAAGGCGCGAAATTGATGCCTAATTCTTGTTCACTTATGAATATAACATTCTTTAATAAGGATGTAAGCTACTAGCCAAATCTGAATTTTAGTTTATTGAATTCAGCCACCATCCTCACCAGTTAGGTTGAATGAATATTAAGCGATAATATGCGTTTGTGATTTACCACAGTAATTCCAGTGAGTTAACCCGCACTCACTTTTCACGCTATTCACTTAGTAAACAAGACTACCTCACCTTAATTACAAATGCGATAAATAGGTTGCAGAACTACAGTTGTTGACAGCACAGTCAATCAGATTTATCCATGAAACAACATTCTATACTTTGACACACTGACTGACGGTCTATTCGTCGCTTTTACTTTCTCCTTTTTTCAAGGCAAACCCTCGATTTGCCGTGATCTCCTCACACCTCTGGCACACCAATTTGTCCATGCTGCAATACTCAGTGTTCTTCCAAATCTGTCGGGCTCAGTACATTGGTTACAACCTGAAAGTACGTTTTATCCACTTGGGTCGTTAGTCAATTCGGTGTGAACTCGGGTAAACTCACTATGTTAGGGTTATTGTTAACTGGAAATGTACTATTCAACTCAGGTAGTGGAACGCAGGTTTGACATGTAGAATCAGTATTATTTAACCACATATTAAAACGCTTCCTGTGCTGTACTTTGCAACGCATACTCCATCAAAGGTACACTTTCTAATGCTTTATGATTTAAGTGTATCAGTTCCTGCTGTTAGGTATGAGCACAAAGAGCATATACTGTTATTGTCACAATGTACACAAACCGGCCCCCTAATGACTCCACTTAGTACACTAGGTTTCCCACTAGACACAGGTTACTTTTAAGCATGAGGTCGATCATTTCTGGCTGCACGCATTCCGTTCGTGCACGACGTGGATGAGCTACCTGGTTGACTCAAAGCGTCTCACATTGACGTACGAAATGAAAGCGTCAGGCCACGTATAAACTGACTAACTATTCAGCACCGAGTATTGATTGTCATCTCGGATACGAATTCTAAACTTGTAGTCAATGACTCGAACATAAAACTGACGTTATGTGATGAATACACAGTCATCGTATGTACGGGTTGATAAGTTTGTTTTTGACACTACTGGGATGTGCGGCCGGTTAGTCGGCTTGATCATGTTATGCGTGTGATTGGCTCAGCAGCCACCAGTTCAACTGATAACCAACGTGGTACCCATTCAGTCGCTTATCAACATGAAAACAAGGTACGCAGTCGACAATTTGTATTCTAGTAGCCTTGATAGCCTAGGTTGACGATGGTACTTACCAGCACCAATTCCCGGATAAGCAAAAATTCGAAAGAAAATGCACGTACTTTTCAGTTAGCAATACAGGTATCCTTTTCGATACTTTGAAGAAGCGTTGTAACATCCCATATGGCGTGTGATAAATGTTGTTTTGATGGGTTTTACTATGCTTGACTTGCAGACGTTCTTGTCCCCGGTTATTCATTACGATAAAACAAAACGTAACATTGCACATGAGAAATGAACCGGTATTGGTTCAAGCATATGGACAACAGTTTGAAGGGTAGATAATTATGTCAAATGTGTAACAGGCTAGATATTGTAACACTTATTGTTTGCAACAAAAAACCATGAGCCTGCATTTGCACACTTGAGCAGTTAACCGTAGCAGACAACCACCGAATGATGGGGACTTACGATGAGGTTTCGTCACCTATATTTAATACTTCGCTTTTTTAAGGACTAGTACATTTTTAACATTCACACAGTTGGAGATTATCTCCTGAAAGTGTGATGCCCATTAACATGTGCTCTCTTTCACGACAGCACCATTCACCTACAGCTTAGTGGCGAGGACGTTACCGAAGTTCAGCTTCATTTGTTCACTTGTCTGTTAAACCGGACTGGGTGTTAAACAGAATTAGCACACACCTTTTCCTATTATTCTTATTTTCGACCACGTGACCAAATGATGGTTGATCACCTTGAAATTTTTGTCCGTAGGCTCCCACAGGTTCAAATGATTGTATAGTATGTGTTGTGTGTAATTGAAAACAGCGGACGAATTGGTGTATGATTATTCATCTTACGTGACAATTGCTGCGTTCTACTGATACCATCCAAGGTTTTGCAATAAAAGTCCTCTTCATCCACTTTGTCTAGTCCGCACTTGTCTTACCTACAGGGACACCCGATTTCTTACACGAGGTTACCTACTTCTGTTAAGCTCGTGAACTAGAAATTCTATGCACATGTGTATGTTATTCAATAGGTTTAATGTGCACACTGTAGATACAGTAAGGGACTAACTAACTAGAGGAGCAGAAGGTCTTTGTGACATTTCCACAACGAGAGGTGTGCAAACAGACATGAACCTAGATGTGTCGGTAAGCCATTAACGTAACCTACGAAGGTAAACGATAAACGACCGTATTGGCAAAAGTTAGAAACACTTTGAGCGAGCACTTGTCAAAGTGTTCTGTGACCCGCCCGAACCGGTCTGTGACACTGATTATGACCCGGCTGGCGAAACTTTGAATTTAAAATGATAGATTTCATTACGTGCGTATGTTCAAGGTTGTCATGTGGTTTGGTGATGTAATTGCTCAGGCACGTTTGATCACATTACGAGAGTTCACAGTGTTTGTACCTGTCAAGCTAACACCTGGTCAAGCAAACACGGATTTTTTGAACTATTCAAACGTGTTGGTAACATGTTTAATGTGGTGGAGCACTGAAGAGACGATAGAAAATTTAAAAAACCCACGGAAAGAGGCTTCTCAAACGCTCTGTCGGACGGGTGCAACAACGCGACATTACTTAGAAAGCAGACTAAGATACGATATTGATTTATAGCGATAAGTGATGAAATGGTGCGCGCGCGCCGCTTTACACGAAATTTCCTGATCATCATTTGCGTTTTTAGTTTAACTAAACTTAAATGTATTCGCACATATGTATCAAATTTCTGTATACAGTTGAATTAATCGTCCAGACGAGATCAACACAATAATTGTGTACGATGAGTTCAACAATCAATTGCTAAAACACTTTTTCTTAATATATTTCCATCCCCATACCCTTTTGCTGTAGGAACGACGGGGCATTCTGTTCACGCCGATGGATAGCTACAAGAGGGAATACCTCGGAATGATGTAAGCCTTATGTGAGCAATAGGTGGACAGTTAAAACGTTCGAGAATCCATTGGGTCACGAATCATTTATTAACTTGCCTGAATAAGAACCAGCTGAATTAATCAGAACAACAAATTGGTGAACAAGTCTTAGTTTGTGTTTGTTCTGCACACCAGTCACACCACAGTGACTTCGAAAAAAGCAACAAGGGTGAGTAGAAATATGGCAACAGAGGTTGCCGACTATATGCTTGCTAACTGTTACGCAGTCATTTGTTCAACTCGTGATATCAGTTGACTGTAAGCCAAAGGAGACTATCTGTTCCAACTTCTCTCGAGATCTTAGGTCAGGATTGCATGACAGGATACTACTTATGTCGTCAGCAGTCAGTAGTCAGAATTTCACCATTTTTATGGAACTGGTTGATGCTCGTTAGACTATCTGAAAAGCGCCTTACTGACAGAGTGATCATAGTCGGTCTGGCCGTCAGAAGTTCCATCTGAAGCCGTTCAGACAGTTGTTATTACTAACCACTTCTACTCACTGTGGTTACTGTTCTCATGTTTACTATGCTGTAGACAGCCTGAATACTAAACACAAAAGCAGGCCTTTTTCGATACTTTACTGATCCCGTGATAGATTGGTTGTAATAACAGCAAAGAAATTAGAAGTGTGTGGTTTCAGGATGACAGCTTCATTTCGTAGACTCTCATTAACTAAAACTCTCAGCAAAGTAGTGAATCCGAAAACAGGTTAAAAGAAACTGGCAGTTTAAGCTGATTCTAGTTTGAACCGAAGAAAACGAAGATTCTGCTCTCAGAAGATGGACATGCTTTTTGTGACAGCCAGATCAGTGAGAAACATCATAATAGTGATTGTGATTCGTCGTGATCGTTTAGAAAGAGGATTCCCGGAACCAAAATCAGATCAAACAAACTTCCTTTCTCTTTAGTTAACTAAAATGCGAATCAGTAACGGCCATTTCTTTTACAGTGAGTATCTCACAGGCTGGAGTATCACGCAGTAAAGCATGAGAATACACTACTTGTGCAAATCCGAGTGCACACTTTGTTCGCTAACACACACACGCACACACAGAGAGAGAGAGGGAGTTAAACCGGATGGATGCTCCCGAGCCTTCACCACGTGAGCTTTGCGAATGAATTATATACTCAGACAACATCCCTGATTAACAAGTAACTACGTGACTAATCGATGATTCCTGAGGGTTACAAAAGTGTCAGACTTACTGTAATTCAAATGCAATCCTTTAAGCTCGTTGCGAGTATAGAAAACAAGGTTGTCAAACCTGCTGTCCACTATCTGAACCGCAAGTGCGATGAACCCTACGTGGGTTTTGGAACAAAACAGTACCAAATAATCCCATTCATTTCGATTCTCGATTCGGTTCGCATTGTTCGATGGTTTGGTTCGTTGGAAAAGTAAACATATGCTCGCAAAATGTTGCATGAATGATGCATTGTAGCTTGCTCGCTAAAATTAAACTGGGTTAAAATGTTCAGCATGGCCTCTGTGGCTGCAGAATACTTTAGCCGTTCCAATATTAGGAATTCAGTTCACATAACAAGCACGTCCAAATTATTATTCTTGCGGAGAGCTTGATCGATCATCAAGCGAATGTCTACTAATTACCCTATTCTCTGTTTGTAGGGCGGTCGCGGAGAGCCTTGAAAAAGCACTGCAATTGTTTGTCCGTTCATTACAGTTACTGCACAAGGAAATCTCTACTCCAAATATGCCTGGATCAAATAATTTTCAAGTGAGTCGTCACCTTTCAGGTTCGTTAACTCACAAATCAGAACAGCAAGGAAACACATTACGAGATGCAAGCAATTCGCTTATTCTCATCGGTTGGTTACATAAAGCATTCCGTCATTTAGTTTAAGCGCGTAGCGTCAAAACACTGAAATAAACTAACTTCACCTAGTTGCAATCAGGATTCACTGCCACAGCAACGGAACTGATTGCATCAGTAACTTTTGCCAACAAAAGGCCGGTGCATGATGGTTGATCAGCATTGCCTCGGAGGAGGCCAACAATTTGGTGTTGCGATTGCGCGAGAGGACCGTGAACGATGTGGTGGAGTCGACCACATGGCCTGTTGTGATCAGTTGTTTCGCGATCGAAGACGCCGGATTTCTGTTCGGGTGTTGGTATGTGGACCCACCTTTAGTCATTGTTTGCACTAGCCACTTGGGAATGTGCTCCGCCTTCCTCTGTTGTAAATTTCAGTCCGTTCTGCCAAAGAAGAAATCACTGCAACGGCAGGTGAACTGGTAGATAAAATTAGAGGCAGAGTTTTCCAAGAAAGAACAATCCGAGCAGTAGAGGCTCATTTTGCGGATTGAGAGCAACAAGCGCAATTCCGTCGCGGGATGTGTGCGATCAATGGCAGATTTCAACTTTAGACTTACATCGGTAATATTGTTGTCCCCTGTGTAAAGAAGGTTAATAAAAACCTGCTTTTTCAGCACTGACTGTGGGTAGGAGGTAGTCACTCGTTCTTTGCAATAAATTTCAATAAATTTGGCCGGATAGCCATTTGCAAACTGAACACTCTTCAAGAGCTCCTCCTCACACTTTAGGCTGTCGACCGTGCACAGTTTTTTGCTCGGTGAAAAAGAGTTCACATAAAAAACCGGTGACGAAAATGTGCCTGCTTGTCCGTTAAACTGTTCTCTTCTCCAGCATTTCTTTCGGCTACTTCTTCACTTCTGAAATCAACTTGAGTGATATCTTCCAGTATATTGGTTTATATTCCGTGTCTGGTTGTATATCTATCAAATGTTCCATCAATGTACACAATCCATACTGGTCATACGCGTTAGTGAACAGACGAAAAAACTCATCAACACGCCGCTTGATAGCTGGAATAGGCATTCTGATAAAGGTTTTGCAACGACCCCACCCATCCTGCTCTGGTTTTTGTCTCTTTATAACAGAATTTGACAACGTCACCACAAAAACACACCTCGTTCCTTTCCAGGTCTTCATTTGTCCTTAATCCACTCAGCAGATCGACACATATTGCTGTTTCTTTCGTATTGTCAGTTACTAACATTGCGTGATGTGGCTTGATACCACCTATCTGAATTTCGACGTTTCAGTTCCCAGTACCTATAAAACCGTTCCTCCGACCGTGATTATATTCCGGTTACTCGGTTTACCGAGCAATGTTTGTGGTTTGTTTGCAATTGTTACCCTAGCCTCGGTATCTACAACCGCGATCCTTCGTTCTGTCCCGATCAGCGCGGAGCGCCTCCACGACATCCCGTTACCATCGAAAATCAAGAAGAAAGGGTGGTGGCAGTGTCCCACCCAGTTGTAAACAAAACAACGATTGCAGTGTGGTTATTCACTTATCTATCTAACTTGGAATCTCGATTCACCAATCGCCCTCAAACTTCCCATTGCCTTTGTCCGCTGCCCAACTTTCTTCTCGGGTTTATTGACTTCCAGCCATCTGAATTCCTTCCTTACGAGTAGACACTGAACAATTCCTACCACGCGGCGATATCGGCGATCCCACAAGACTGAGCCAACCGAACCTTCTCCTACAATTTTGGTGGTAAGCTCTCGATACATCGCTCCCTCACCAACCTACTCTTCGTTTACTCCCCAGCTTCTGATGTACATGCGATCAACTTCAGTAGAAAGTATTGTTAGTAAACAAAGAGGTCTTGATTGTCGTAAAACCCGACGCCATAGAAACGATCCACTGGCCGCTGTCAGTCTTGTTCTTTAATAAATTACCGAATCAGTGACGTTCGTGTTTCTTTATACGAAGCTGCGGAATGTGTCTGTCTACTGAAGGTACAGGCGGTCTCCGTTCGTCCGAAGGGTAGTGTTCCCGGTGTTTTCAAATGTGTTCCCTCCTCTCCTAGTCTGTTGCACGCTGCGATTGCCTCAAATTCCGACAATCAACCTTCGACGTCTCCGTTCGCGATTCGGCATAGCCACAGCAGAATTGCCGCAACATTCTCAGAGTACAGCAATGACACGGCGAGAAATGGTTCATTATATCCAGGTCATCATATCCAAAACACAGGTTCCCACCCTACGCGCGCGTGGATTTATGAACCGAAATTCCAGTCCACAAGGCAGCGACAGTCTCTCCCGAAAGTCATGAAAATTTTTGCTCGACATTTTACCTTTCAATGATGTTATCTGTTGAGGAATTTCGCTTGCAATGTAGATATATTTTGATCCACATGGAAGAAGACTGATAAAAGGTGATTTTGCTTCTTAGTGGATAATCCGTGTTTCTCTGGCTGCATATATAGTTTTCGTCCGATTTAACCCACAAAACACTTTTAATGGTTATTTCATTGGATTCTGTTGGTGGATTTGAACTTTCTTTCTGTCGCAGCCAAGAACTTCACATAGCTGAATTTGGGTTGTGTGCTATCGTGATGCCCTGAAGCCCTAGAAGTCTTGCAAACATTTGCGACATATTTTAGATTTGTGACGGAACACTATGCTTTGGTGACTGCTTCACGGAGTCAATCACCATCCAAGTCAGACGATCACTACAACAAGACGGAATCAACCGGATTCCAGATCAAGAAGTAGTCGTGAAGAAGTAGTGTAAAGACGAGCATCAATGGGTCCTAACCAACTGCAACGGTCGGGTCTAAACTCTCAGTCTTTGGTGAACTGATTTTGTCACCTCAGGCTGTTGATGAGACTTTCGCAGCATAATTGTCAATCTCCGCGAAGAATCGAATCAATGAACCTTCAACCGATGCCACCAAATGTACCGCTATGTCCAACAGTTTAACAAGCGTTGTCGGTTTTTCTGGTGGCCACTGTAAGGCGACTTCAACGATCGTGAACTTCCTTGATCTGTCTTACATTGATATTTTTTAGAAGAATGATACATACTTTAAAATAGGCGACCACATTGTGGCCGATTTCTAGATGACTACTGAAATTACAAGCAGAATTCTTCTGTTTTTAGATTCAGCAGTTCGGCATTGTCTCATATGAGGTCGAAGATGATCTAGTTAACGTCGTTGTCTGAGATTAAAACCTGATCAGTGCAAAGCTACGCACTACCGACGAGTACTAAAAAGATGAACACTCTAAGTTATGGAAAGTTTTCATTCGGGAATGGCTGTTTACTCCGTAATAAATAGGCTCAATTTATGTCAGTTCGACCCCTCATTGCTTTAAGGTTATTCATGTAGTCGTTCTATCGTGAAACAAACATTCCACCCAAACGGTTAAATTAATGCAGATCCTTCATATATGTGAACAATGATAAATTGATTAAAAAAACACCCGTGTTTTCACACACACAACTAGAATACTGTTTACGTAACATCAAAGATCTCCTTTCATTCCAGTTATCCTTTATTAGCTGTGCGCACCTGAAATTGGATGACTTTGGGGGAAATTCTGTGATTGAACACAAGCTGAGCTAACGCAAACAAAATGTTTGAGGAGGCGTAAACGGAGGTGGATCAGGAAGTTGATCGCAAATTAAAGAGTAGCACTCCTGCCCAAAACGAATCACTATCTGGGTACGTAACTACGTTCTGTCCCAGTTGGTACTCCTTCTCGTGGTAATGGTCATAATCTCATACTCGACCGATGAGAGTGGACAAACAAAACGACCCGTTTGCCCGGAAAGAAATGTCAAAATAGACACACGCATTAATTGTTAATGCTGGTGTCTCTTCGAAACTAACAAAACCGCAACATAATTTATCAGTTATACTGAGGTCTCAGTCAAACCATTTTAATAGCTT
>QNGE01000028.1:492379-505439 GCA_008508345.1 Paragonimus westermani
AAGCTATTAAAATGGTTTGACTGAGACCTCAGTATAACTGATAAATTATGTTGCGGTTTTGTTAGTTTCGAAGAGACACCAGCATTAACAATTAATGCGTGTGTCTATTTTGACATTTCTTTCCGGGCAAACGGGTCGTTTTGTTTGTCCACTCTCATCGGTCGTGTATGAGATTAGGACCATTAGCACAAGAAGAAGTGTCAACGGGGGCAGAACGTAGTTACGTGCCCAGATAGTGATTCGTTTTGGGCAGGAGTGCTACTCTTTAATTTGCGACCAACTTCCTGATCCACCTCCGTTTACGCCTCCTCAAACATTTTGTTTGCGTTAGCTCAGCTTGTGTTCAATCACAGAATTCCCCCCAAAGTCAGCCAATTTCAGGTGCGCACAGCTATTGAAGGATAACTGGAATGAAGGGAGATCTTTGATGTTACGTAAACAGTATTCTAGTTGTGTGTGTGAAAACGGGTGTTTTTTTAATCAATTTATCATTGTTCACATATATGAAGGATCTGTATTATTTTAATTTAACCGTTTGGGTGGAATGTTTGTTTCACGATAGAACGACTACATGAATAACCTTAAAGCAATGAGGGATCGAACTGACATAACTTGAGCCTATTTATTACGGAGTAAACAGCCAGTCCCGAAAGAAAACTTTCATAATTCAGAGTGTTTATCTTTTTAGTACTCAAAGGTAGTGCGTAGCTTTGCACTGAACAGGTTTTAATCTCCGGTCCATGCGTATATTAGACAACGACGTTAACTAGAGCATCTTTGACTTCATATGAGACAATGCCGAACTACTGAATCTAAAAAGAGAAGAATTCTGCTTGTAATTTCAGTAGTCATCTAGAAATTGGCCACAATGTGGTCGCCTATTTTAAAGTATGTATCATTCTTCTGAAAAATATCAATGTAAGACAGATCAAGGAAGTTCACGATCGTTGAAGTCGCCTTACAGTGGCCACCAGAAAAACCGACAGCGCTTGTTAAACTGTTGGACATAGCGGTACATTTGGTGGCACCGGCTGAAGGTTCATTGATTCAATTCTTCGCGGAGCTTGACAATTATGCTGCTTATGAGGTGACAAAATCAGTTCACCAAAGACTGAGAGTTTAGACCTGACCGTTGCAGTTGGTGAGGACTCATGGATGCTCATCTTTACACTTCTTTTTCACGACTACTTCTTTATCCGGAATCCGGTTGATTCCGTCTTGTTTTAGTGATCGTCTGACTTGGATTGTGACTGGCGCCGTGAAGCAATCACCAAAGCATAGTGTTCCGCCACAAATCTAAACTATGTCGCAAATATTCGCAAGACGTCTAGGGCTTCAGGGCATCACGATAGCACACAACCCAACTTCAGCTATGTGAAGTTCTTGGCTGCGACAGAAAGAAAGTTCAAATCCACCGACAGAATCCAATGAAATAACCATGAAAAGTGTTTTGTGGGTTGAATCGGACGAAAACTATATATGCAGCCAGAGAAACACGGATAACCCACTAAGAAGCAAAATCACCTTTTATCAGTCTTCTTCCATGTGGATCAAAATATATCTACATTCAACACAGACACCGCCGAAGTCAAGCAACAAACCTACAGAAGTATTTCTGGAAGCGTGGTTTCCGTCGGTCAGTTCCATAAACATATCGAATCGAATAAAACATACCAGCCAACGCCAAGGAAGAATCTGAGGAAACACAAAGATAGTCATCATTAATAAACAACACGCAGTTGAACAGATCAACCTGAATAGTTGAGATTTTCATCAACAATATACTATCAATTAGAAAGTCAAAGGAAAACCTGATTGACCTGTTTGGAGCTCTTAAAGCAACAATAAGTACTCAGACCGTTTTCCAGTAAAATTATCAGAAGTGGCAAGATAAGCCGTTCGGCATTCAGGTTAAACGATCATGACAACAGGATGTAAACACTCTTACCCCGAAGGTAATAGGATATGGCCAGACGACTGCTGTACCCTTGTCCGGTTTGGACAACATTATACGCTCGTTCTTTTGTAAACACTTCAATGCATCTAAATGCTGCTTCGTCAAGAGCTGTTTTAATTGCGGCATGCAGTTAAGATACTGATAGCACTAGTTCACAAACGTTGATATCAGTCTTGCTTCGTTTAAAGCTGACGACGGAGTTAGGGCAGCTAACTGACCATACAAATTTTCAAATTGAACTTCTAAATGAAGCTGGCTATTTTTAGGACGTGGACAACAAAAATTCGGCCCTAGTGACAGTACCTCAAGAAAAATGCTGTTCAAATTCAAGGAGAAGTTATGAACATACCGCTCGGGATTATTCGGAAATTTGGCGCACGGTTTCACAGGATTCAACTTAGTGGACAGGTCGGTCATTCTGATGTCCATTCACTTGGTTGCACGAACACGACTGATTACGTTACCCAAATGAACGACATACTAGCTGATAGCTCAAAATTCACGAAGATGGGCACGGAGAAAGACAAAAAGAAAGATATCTAGAACGTTGCATGTAATGAAGCAGAAGGGGATAATTGACTCGGCCACTTTCGCGCTGTTGTACAAAAACTGAACGTTACTTGTCCAGATCATCAACAGTTCTCTTGGTTCATCTTTTGGGAAGCCCACGTTTTTGTTGTTACGCTCAATGTAATCGCATAAGTAGTCAATTGTCTCTTTTAGAAGCACGTAAACATCGAGTGAAAACATTCTTTGGTTGTTTAGGTTCAGGTCTTAGATTGCGTTAGTGAAGTGAAACGTAGCCCGGAGACTGTGATTTGCCAGCTTCAACCTGATGGGTTCGAGCAGACCGGCAAGCCATTTAGTCAGAGCAAGATAAGGCGAGTTGAACATATCTAGAATGGGTCTCAAAGGCACGCCTGCTTTGTGCACTTTGGGCAGACCGTATAACCGAGGGATTATTGTTCAAGTGGGACAGATGCGCTCGAAAGTGGCCATCCATGAGTCCTCACCAACTGCAACGGTCAGGTCTAAACTCTCAGTCTTTGGTGAACTGATTTTGTCACCTCATAAGCAGCATAATTGTCAAGCTCCGCGAAGAATTGAATCAATGAACCTTCAGCCGGTGCCACCAAATGTACCGCTATGTCCAACAGTTTAACAAGCGCTGTCGGTTTTTCTGGTGGCCACTGTAAGGCGACTTCAACGATCGTGAACTTCCTTGATCTGTCTTACATTGATATTTTTCAGAAGAATGATACATACTTTAAAATAGGCGACCACATTGTGGCCAATTTCTAGATGACTACTGAAATTACAAGCAGAATTCTTCTCTTTTTAGATTCAGTAGTTCGGCATTGTCTCATATGAAGTCAAAGATGCTCTAGTTAACGTCGTTGTCTAATATACGCATGGACCGGAGATTAAAACCTGTTCAGTGCAAAGCTACGCACTACCTTTGAGTACTAAAAAGATAAACACTCTGAATTATGAAAGTTTTCTTTCGGGACTGGCTGTTTACTCCGTAATAAATAGGCTCAAGTTATGTCAGTTCGATCCCTCATTGCTTTAAGGTTATTCATGTAGTCGTTCTATCGTGAAACAAACATTCCACCCAAACGGTTAAATTAAAATAATACAGATCCTTCATATATGTGAACAATGATAAATTGATTAAAAAAACACCCGTTTTCACACACACAACTAGAATACTGTTTACGTAACATCAAAGATCTCCCTTCATTCCAGTTATCCTTCAATAGCTGTGCGCACCTGAAATTGGCTGACTTTGGGGGGAATTCTGTGATTGAACACAAGCTGAGCTAACGCAAACAAAATGTTTGAGGAGGCGTAAACGGAGGTGGATCAGGAAGTTGGTCGCAAATTAAAGAGTAGCACTCCTGCCCAAAACGAATCACTATCTGGGCACGTAACTACGTTCTGCCCCCGTTGACACTTCTTCTTGTGCTAATGGTCCTAATCTCATACACGACCGATGAGAGTGGACAAACAAAACGACCCGTTTGCCCGGAAAGAAATGTCAAAATAGACACACGCATTAATTGTTAATGCTGGTGTCTCTTCGAAACTAACAAAACCGCAACATAATTTATCAGTTATACTGAGGTCTCAGTCAAACCATTTTAATAGCTTGATCATCATACATTTGATGCAAGAAAGTTTTCTTCAAGTTTGTTGCGACGCATTCGCGGCCATCATTAAACATTGAAGTAATATTATTAGATGTAAGCAAAATCACCAATAGTTAATTGATGCCAAAAGACAGGAGGCACAATGTGAGCCAGGAAGCTTTGCATGACCGTCCGCTGGTGGTAAGAGGATAGGTGTACATGATCTGGGATGCAGTGTATCCAACCGATGAAAAACTGGACCCAAACGTCAGTCATCCAAGTCCCCATACTTCCACTTTTCAGAATAACATTATTGCTACTGTTTTCTATAATAAGTAGTTTGATAGAAGTCATAAGTTAGTGGACAATTGAGAAGTCCCTGGGCCACCACGGAACCCGAAGCATCACATTCAAAAACGTTCAATGCGCCCATAGGTCACTCAATGCCTAAACCAAAGCGAACCAGGTGCATATGTAGTCTCTTTTCATGTCAGTCCACTGGATAGCCGGCAGTGGTTAAAATAAGATGATCAATGCTTCACTGTATTCTTTAATTCGTGTTGTATCGATGCCTTTTTCCATATCACTGGATAGAAAGAACGGCACAATTACTAAGTAGTTCCCCCATCTAAACGAACAACAAAACCGCTGGACGGCAGAGCTCCAGAAAAATATTGGCCGGAGCATGATACGGCGAGTTGAACATATCCAAAATGGTGCTTTGCACCAGTAACTTTCAGATTTTTTCATCAATGCGATCTACCGACAGAGAGGTACAGTGGCAATGGGCTCGCCTCTAGGTCCTCTGCTAGCTGATGTTTTCATGATTAAACTGGAGACCAACCAATTGAGTGCGGTCATGAAACAATCTACATTCTACAAACGCTATGTTTGTGATATTTTCTTCGTCATCAACGAGAATGCCAACATGAACAGAGTTATGGCAGCTTTTAACTCCACTCGTTGCAGTGTTAAATTCACCAAGGAGTCAGACAACAATGCTGAAATAATTTTTTCGGATGTTGGTATAGTACGAAGGGAAGATGGTTCAATCCGACGAACTGTGCACAGAAAACAGGCTTGGAGTGGCCAATACATTCACTTTGACAGTTTTGTTCCGCTAAATCTAAAGCGAAACCTTATAAGATGCCTGATGGGTAGAACGTTAAAGATCTGCACCTCTGACACTTTACAAGCTGAGCTAGACTTTCTACAAGAAGTTTTCATGCAAAATGGCTACCCAATGCGTTTCATTCAGAAGATGATGGAGGCGGTAGAGTTGAAACTTGAGCCACCCTCTGTGATTAAGAAACATGCGTTCATTAGTCTTCCTTTCAAGGGAGATCCCATGGCCGAAATTACCTCCAGAAAGCTAAGAAAGTCAATCGAAACAACCTACCTTGCCGCTCAATTGTGTATCAGTTTCCGTTCCACACCCGTTATCATGTCACAACTCAAAAACAAACTTCTATGTTTTACAACCAACTATTGTGTGTACTCATTTGTTTGCTCGTGTCGAGCATCATATATTGACCGTACTACAAGGCGACTGTCGGACAGAGTACGTGAACACCATCCTGCGTGGTTGAACAGTGGTGTGACTAAAACGGTTTCAAGCGCGATTGTTGCTCACTTGACTGACTCCAATCATTCTTTCAGTAAGAAAAATGTTTTTCGGATTGTCTATCGAGTGCCAAGGAATCGATCAAAAATGGTGAGATTTCGAATGTTGCTGAAGTCATCGGCATCTGATTACGCAACCCTGACCTCTGTGGTCAGAACAAGTTCGTGCGGACACTTAACCTCCCCTGGCCCACAATCAATCAAGCCCACGATTTGGAACAGTGATCACGTAACTGATAGCAAACATGTCGTCCTTAACCTACATTGACCGTTTTTTGATTCACACTAGTCACTGTTTTCCTATTTATTGTGTTGTAATTAGCCTGATGATCAAACGCAGAAAACAAGTCTTGTTCGCCACCCTGTCGTTCTCATGACTAATTGTGTTCATAACCCTTCCACTCTCGGCTATGTTCATATTCGTTCATCCCATCGAGATATTACCCCAAGTGTTTTAATTATTATGTTCATGGCTTTGTCATCCATCGCGAAATGTACGTCGTGTAGGGTGAAATTTTCGTTCAGAAATATTTTGCTGAATATGTTCATCCGGGCAAATGGAGATAATTTTTGTGACTAACGCCTTAAACGAATCAGCAACACTGCCAATAACTGTAATCCATGTGCCAGAAATAAGACTTATTGGAAGCAAATGCGTTTGTTGTGGGTTATACGTTCGAATGCATATACCGTACGTGTTCCTGACAAAAACGAACAGGTGTTGTGTTATGAACCGCGTGGATTGGCAATTGATGCAAGATCACTAACGCCCAGCGTTCACAATAACCCGGCTTAGCTACGACGGTTGCACTAACTATCTGCGTTATCACGGACTATACGACGACGCACGAACTACCGCAAATGAGGAAGACAGGAAGACAAGGAACCTTCAGCCAAGGATATAATTGATCTCAACCAAACGCGTTCAAACACACTGGAAAACTCCACCGTATTTATAATATTCAAGCGGAGGCTCATACAGTGTGCAGGCTTATACACTGGTGGAGGTCCATACAGTAGTGGAGGCTCATACAGCGTTAAAAAAGAAAAAGCAACATTTTTGGGTTAATTGTGGCATTATTCCAACATGTTTTGACCTATATGAGCCGTGTGTATCTCACTCTTTGGGTTGGATGACTAGCCATCGAATCACGTGGCCATAGTATGGCAGTAATGTTGACTAGCCTTGGCTCTCTCTGTTTTGATTCGCTCGCGTACATGTTTTAAGACTTTACGCTACATCTCTACCGCACGAATACAGCTGCTACTTGCTGTTTACGTTTTGAAATAAAGATGTGATATAGAGTTCATATAAGCGTGCATCTGAGAATTCTAGTTAGTACTAGTCAACCATCACTCAAAACTGTTTGTGGATTTTGCATGTTTACAAGTTCAACAACCAGCTTCCATTGAAAGAAAGCTCTGAGTCTGAGTCTTTCTTTTGTTCAGGTCAAGCACCGATGCATATCCCTATTCACTTAATGCTGACCACTACCCTCGCTACATATCTATAGGCAAAATCTCATTCAAAAAGTTGACTGAGTCCAGTTATTCCAAAGTGAAGAAAAGTCTCAATTGTAGGACCGTCGGTGTGAATTAACAGAGAACTAAAGTGTCTGCCACCGTGATGATAAGGCAGTCTTATCGTTACTCACTTGAATATAAATGAGAGCTCAAATGCTATAATTCAGCCGTTCATAAAGGGGGACCGATCTCACAGTGGTCAACACAGTAGCCTTAATTCTAATCCCGGTTGTAGCAAGAATGTGCACAACTAACGAGCATTAAAAAAGAACGAAACTCGAGTGCTTCCTTCGAGGGAGAACACCTGAAATTTCTATGAAAATGCGTTAATTGCTTGGAAAAATTGTGTGTTGTTTAATTCATGACTTTAGCACTTTTCAAATACCACCGTTACTGAAACCTTGATTAGGTGGGCCGAAGTTCATTGACTGTCGCTTTTCCCAGCTGCTATTCTTGTTCACGTGATTAGATGGAGTTGACGTGCTCAAGGTTCAGCTGACTAGACAAAATACGATGACCTAACATTAGATACAGGACCCCAATGTCTTTTCCAATTAAGGATATCATAAGATGCAATCACATACAGTGACTGATTGTCAGTAAAGATAAGTTCAGATTTGTACAGTTAACCTTACCGAGCTACTGTAATGTACATGCGAAATTTCGTAGTTACTCTCTAAGTAATTTGACTAAATACACTTTTGCCTACAAACCGTCAGGTGAATCACAGTAATACGATGAAACCGTGAGTTGAATGCTCCTGGTTGGTTTAAATGATAACAAACCACATCACAACGAAGATGACCAAATACGATTCAGTGAGATGTGTGTGACCGTAATACGATTATACTCAAATAATTCTGCACTGTGGTAGTTGTGTGAATTCAAAATCTTTCGCTGCGACTACTTCTGAGAGACCTTATTATCTAAATTAACATGGCGTATTTTTCTCAGATCAGTCTTACAGTGTGGATGGATTTAATGCTAGTATCCTAGCAGAAGTGCGATGCCCACTTATATAGTCGGTTTGTTTGGTGATTACGATCTATATAGAGTGTATGAATTAATTTCGATGTGATAACACAGTGACGCACATGTTGGTGTCTTACGTCTTCTTTGAACTTAATAAAGTAGCATTCTTCATAGTCACCACAGTGTACATTCTGGTTTTCATTGCTAAAAGAAAAAACGATACGCACAGTACTGCATTCAGTTCTTTCTAATATAGCACCCATGAAAATCAACACTGTGACCGTTGACTGATCCCGTTCCAAAAACTTTCTACGGTTTCTATCCTAAAACTTAACACTTGGAGAAGAAGCACATCCCATTGGTTACACCTCCTCACAGTTGCGTACGCCCACGGCTACAGTGTAGCAACTAGTTTGCTGGTTGAATTTCAGTGGAACACCTTGTCGACCTCTTGTAAGAAGGTGAGATTGTTGTGCACCGCTGAGAACCTTTCATTGTTGGTTTATTGGATGCAGCCTAACTCCGGGCTCATCACAGCTGGGCTGACTCGAGGCTTTGAGCAAAGGGGTTATGCGCGATTCGTTCGAGCTTAATGGCACAGCTATCTGTCGAGCAACGGATGAAAAGATACTGATTTTAAATTTTAAAAAATATATCACAACTACACGCTTCACGAACTCAAACAGCCATATCTACCCGTGTGACCTGAAAAACTGCGCAAAATATCATAGTGGATAGGGTTACTCTCAAAAATTACCTTAAAAGTGGTTCATCGCGTAGTATCAGTTACGAGTTCATCAAAGTCATTATCTGTTGTTTTCTGCGAATGCACCAAACACATGGTGAAATACTTGACGTTGAGAGTGCTGTTTGTAAAATAAAACAATGAACCTCACCGATGTGCTCAACATGTTTGAGTTTTAGGCACCTGAAGTGTGGTTTCGCTGCTGGATGGCCTGCTGGGGGTTGAATCCACACAAAATTAGCTAAAGAGTGTATATCAATTCCCCACAGACCTGTGGTGAATTGAGAGGTCGCCTGCAGGATGTATTATCGGATGGTTTATGTCCGGCTTGCACAATCAATGATGATTAGACAACATTGTACAGTCGCAGCTTTTGGAAGCAAGCGTTGACAACCATCCGTATTGGTGGCTTTTAACACAGACTAATGTGAATACGGTGTCTCAGCATGAACGGAGGGGGTTTCCTCTTCTGATTGTCGATGTGTATCGAAATTCACGATGGTTCCGCGATTTGGATGTTAAGCATTTTCGACACTTTCACAATCATCCACAGAGTTTTTGAAGCACATGTCCACTACTTACCATCTAGAGATCCCAAAGCAGCAATAAACGGAGCAAAGCTGTCCAATCGTTTATTAATACCAATTCCCTTCACGCTGGTCCTGAATTTTCTAATTTCAAGCTGATATTTTGGCCTCTACCCCCACCCACGTTCCCCATCCGTTGTTTTAGTAACTCCGTGGAATTGGTAGACCTCAGAGAGTAACAGATTTTCAGCTTCCCAAAGGAGGCAGTATTTCACAGATCGGAATGTATTGTAAGTTGTTTGAATGATAGCTTCTAGAGTAACAAGTGTCATGAGTACCGAAACGATAGCTGCTTGCGGAAATACGATTCCCCCCATTTTATATGCATACAACTATTGAATGTAAAGTAGCACCTGCGATTTTAATCACGAGCCAACAAGTGGTTGACTGTGTTCATGCACACACTGTGGCACAGGTTTTTACATATTGTGGAAGTGCCCGAACCTGATTTACCTTTATCCACTACCGAATTAGATCCTAAATTGCGTACTCCAACTTGTTAAGTTGTGGGTAATACTGATTAATTTTCACTTCATTTTTATGCTGACAAACGTGCTTATATTATTTTATATACAGGTTGCAATCAAGGAACTAGAGGTGGTCCAAGGACTAATCGATGTTAACATAGAAGAAACAAAGGCTAGAACAGAACCGTCCAGTATGGGGAAAATATTGAAGAGTGCTATATCAACCTCATCGAAGTTAGCCGGTGATCGTATGAAACCTAACAAAACAGTGAGCATTTACGTACCAACGAAAGTGAGGTCCGAAGGTGAACCAAAAACCATATCACTCAGTCAGAGCCGCCCACTGGACACGACCTGAAAATTTAGCTGAGGCTATTGGTTTCCATGTTCAATCTTTACTACAACTAAACAAATTGGTACAGATATTTTTTATCAATAGTATTGTATTTTGCCAAGTGAAAACGGCAGTTAGGTGTTTAAATCCAATTAGTCTAATGAAGGCTTTGAACATGTGATGGGTGGTGAAAACAAAGCACTGTACCGAAGTTATCCTTCAGAGAGTGTGCATTAATGCAATTGGCCACAAATAAATATGCCCGTAAACAAAGTGAAACCGATTTAAAGACGAGCTATTTTCGAGCATTTATGACACTTTCCCACTCACGAAATTCTGTCACCCTGAAAATTTTAATTTAAGGCTTCCAAAGCAAGCCGAAAGTTCTGGCTTAGATTACATGTTATACTCGTGTACCAACATTGTGCAATGTAAAAACACCGGGAGACACCGTTCTGTTGAAACAGAGGTGTCACCGTTAATCCTGTGAAAGAAAACATCAAGAACTTGCATGAGTCAAAAGCCAAGTAAGTCATGCACAAAACCTACACAGTTGAAACCAAAATGTAGCTTGCAACAGGAAAGCAGGTGGCGTTGCGAAAACAGTTCCCAATAATTGCTTCATTTTGGAGACAGATAATCTGTTAGGTCGGCTAGTGGACAGACGACGTGAAACAGTTGTCGACCATTCGAGATCCTACGTAAATTGAGAGCAAAAGAACATGTATGGGTGATCAAGAACAAGGAAAAAGCACACGAAAACGAACAGATGAGATAAACATGGAGTTGGATACGGGGAATTCTTCTCTCATCGAAACATTTACATTTCTATAGTACAGGAACAAGTAATGGTTGTGACTCATAACAGACCTTTGAGTTACTTTTGTCTAACCGCATAGTGGATTAACTAACTCTGACTGCATTGAAAATTTTGCATTGGATTGCTCTTTGTGTTGTTGCTACCGCGTGAAAGCTAACCCTGGGCTCGAGATAAGTTCTTTTGCGATTTATATTTCGATTCCAGACTACTACAACAGGCTACACCGTAGCACTACAGCGTAATAGGCTTGCGAACAGTACAACAGGCACAGGTGTTATAATTTCACACATGGCCCTTGTCAGGATATTTAACATCGTCCAATGTGCAGTATCAAGAGCTTCTAACGTATGTGTGGACCAATAACCTAGTCAGATATAACGATTAGAAATTACCCCCTGACAACAGCAGTGAAGTGTTTCACTTGTGGAACATTAACCGCTTCTCCGCGGAATTCCAGTGGGTGACTTCACTGTTCACGTGACAAAACAACGCAAGTGACTCTTCATTTGAATGAAAACCCCACAAGGTTCACGTGAAGAGAGTTTTTAGCGATATCTAAAAAACGGTTTATTTTGCTCCTATTTCGCTGGACAATTTGACATCCCCTTGATGATATGTTTGTTTTGTCACACATCCACGCCACTTTCTTCTAGATAAAAATGTTGCACCTCTCTAATCCGTGTGCTGCAGGCCAAATGTTGTCTGATTGTACTTTTTTGTTGCGCGTGTCCACTTTACCATTGTTACTGTTTTGCGAATCTTCATTGTCGAAGTGAGATATTATACAGAGGCACTCACAGTTCGGTGGGCCGGACCGATGAATTTTCGGAGAACATTACTTCTGGTTCACCAACAACTGATGGAATATAGTTCACCGCCACAAATCACTGAGCCCGAATATTTTTAGTGTACACTATATTTCGACTTCGTTTGTTCAACCAGCCCCTAATTGCAGGTTATCTCCGAGTTGTTTATTGATTTTCTTGGTCATATTATATGGCAATGTTTAGAGTTTGAGCTTGGTGCTTGTTTCCTATGAAGCGCCCGCTTTTATTCACATTCTTAATGTTTGAGAGCTATTTCGCTTTCTACCATGTCTACGGATGAGACCATACCCCTAGCTCCGCATTCGTGGGCGCGGCAATCTTAACAGTTCCCATTACTGAAAATAGCTTTCATGTTTTCAAACCCAGTATAATGGTAACCGGATTTCGTCTATTCAGCCGAAATTCACCCAATCGGCATTCTGAAGTTACAATGAGGTAATGTTGCAACCACACGGTGTCTCTACTATTCAGGCTATAACACATCGGCGTGCGAATTTGAAGAGAACCGCAGTCAAGTGGGTCCTCCATCAATGAAAACATCCATCTTAAATAGCCTTAAAGTGAACTCTAGTGACGTGACACGTTTCCCTGCATTGCTTCAGGAGGCGTGTTGGAACAATCCAACTGACCACCTCTGGTTCTTATCACATGAAAAACGCAGGACAATGGGGAATAGAAAAATTTGAAACATTTCAATCCCTTCAGAAGTATGAACAAGACCGTTGGAACACGAAAACTGGCAGATGCAAGCATTTCGTATTGACTTGTCAGTACCAAATTTACAATAACATGAAACAGGTTTTTTATATCAAGCATTTAGGGGGGCAGGGTGGATAGTCGATTGGTGGTTTAGGAAAGGTCACTAAGTCCAGGGAAGGGTCAAGTTTACGAGTAATTGTTTCTGAACACACAAAGTCGGCTTCAGTCGATTGATTGCAACCGCCTCAGCAAACCGTAAGAATCTTGGATTCGAGTGACGTAATAGGATTCTGAATGCACAAATTGGGTCGATAACGTGACCAGTGGTCAGGACGTGTCTTACGACTGCGGACGCTGGTTGCTTGCGTGTTTC
>QNGE01000028.1:510528-556115 GCA_008508345.1 Paragonimus westermani
TTCGTAGCTCAGCTGGTAGAGCGCTTGCCGCGTTGAGGCATGCTGTGTCTGTCGCTGGTTCGAATCCAGCCGAAGCCCTGACTTTTCACAGTTGGATTATTAAATTGTCACACTGCGAGTTTGCTACTAATAGGGTGCTAAAGTGCAAGATGAATATTAAAAACCAAACGGGACAAAATAATAGGAGCATCGGTCTGAAATCGATCAAATTTCCATAGCTCAAGACGAACTATTCATGTGGACACATCAAAATTCGAGTCACTCGATAGCGGGTTGATGAAGCATGAAAGAAACTAAGATTACTGTTGTGTCTCTATCGATGCTCTTTTAGCGATGTGCCTTACGGGCAATAACAGCGGTAGAGAGAACATGTGACTCAGTAGAAGTGCATACTCTTTTTTCCCATCTTACAGGCGGTAGATTCATTTTAAGTGTGTGGACGAGTGCACCGTTGGCCGTTGGCGCCGCGGCCAATCAGAACGCAGCTTGAGTCCTGGCGCGAGTGTGGGGCACACAGGCGGCCTTGACGCGTGTGCAATGCCACCTCCGTCTTAGCTCAAAAGTCCGTCAAAACCGCAGCGTTTGCTCTGCGTCCCGTGATGTGCAGATCTACGTTGTTGTGTCGGTGTGTCAAAGATCTCACAGGCTTGATGTAGTGGTTTGCATGCGTTTGTTTTCACACGTGATATGTAGGGCTGTCCGGAGTCGAACGTGCGGTCGGTTGTAAGCTCGTACGTTCCGGGCCCACAGGCTCGAGCCACTCTAATCGGTCGTGACAGTGCCGGTTGATTTTAGCATTTTATCGCTGTATCAGCCGTACGAATGTCCCAGGCTGTACTGCTGGCGCCAGTCTTCTGTAGGTTGGCTGGCAGTTATGACGTCGTTCCAACTGGCTAGGATCAGTATTTTCTGGGATCAAGCGCGCAGCACCAAACTTGGTTCGTAGCGTTCGGCCGAACATTAGCTCTCCCGGTGTTTTTTCAGTCCCTGTATGATGTGAGATTGTGTAATTCCATAGGGTTTCCATCTTTTCAGGGCATATCGGAAATCCGTGCTCTTTGTATGCTTTCTTTCAATGAACGGCTCAAACGTTCCACCATCCCATTTGCAGCTGGGTTGTACGGTACTGTCCAGGCATGTTTAGTGTCGTTCAGCTGTAGAAAACGATCAAACTCGTGGCTGATATACTGTGGTCTATTTTGCGTCGTGATTCCTCCCGAGTGCCCGAAGAGGGCGAACAGACGTTTCAACCATAGTAAGATACTGGCAATAGACGCTTCATCACAAAACTGGACTTCAGGTCATTTGCTGAAAAACGTGTGGCGAACAAGCAGTTCTTCTGGTGTTGAGGAGTGGAACTGAATGGTCCCATGATGTCAATGACAATCTTAGACCAAGATTTCGTTGGGTAGACGATAGGCTGTACTAGTGCGTCAGCTGACGGGAACTTTTATCGGCCTTTTGACAGGTGGCACAATTTCCACCACCAAGACAGTCCCTTCATCCTGCGTTCTGCTCGTACTATTTCTGGGTGCCCCTCGTGTACACATGCCATGATCCGGGGAATGAGCTCGTACGATGCCACAAACATAGGCCTTCGCATAAGGCACTCATCAACAATCGATAGTTCGTGCCGTTAACCGTAAAATGCCCGTGATCTACTGGTGAGTTCGTTATTTTCAGGCCAGCTTAGTCTGATATATTGGCTGATTTCTCTTAATTCCCCATCGCTCTCATTTGTCGACTGAAGTTCCTGTTTGTTGATGGCTGGCACTTCATGAGGACTGAACGCAGCGATCATAAATTTCTCCTCCTCTTCTATGTAGTCAGTTACATCCAAGGGAAGTCGCGAAAGTCCGTCAGCAGCTTGATTCTTGCGGCCTGGGCACAATTTAGTCCGAAAGTCGTAATTGAATAGCCTCGCGTGCCAGCGGTTTATTCTTAACGGTTTGAGTCCATTCATCCCTCTGCTCAATAAGGTTGTAAGTACAGCATGATTTGTGCGGAGTGTGAACAAACGTCCGAATAAAAAAGGATGCCATTTTTCACAAACCCGAACGCAGGCGAGGTCTTCTTTTTCGCCAGCCGAATACGACAATTCCGCAGGTGCAGTTTCCGGGTAGCATAGACAGTCAGCTTTTACTGACCATTCTTCATCTGTAATAGGATTGCTTCTAGGCCCATATTTGAAGCATCTGTAGAAACGGACGTAAGGCATCGCTCGTTGGAAATCGCTATAACAGGAGTGGACAGGATGCGTTCTTTATCTTGTCGAACGCAGATTGATATGCTGATTTCCACTCAAAAAGGGTTAACTCCTCCTTTTGCGTGAGCAATAGCTTCACCGACGTGGCAGAGTCTGGCAGATAGCGCGGGTTATTTGAGCACACGCCTAGGAAGTGATTAATTTACGCTCTATTCTTTGGAACTGGAGTCTTTGTAAAGGCTCGCGTGTTTTCTGCGTTTGGACGAATCCCATCCGTAGACATAGTGTGTCCTAAAAATTCGATTTCATGAACATCAGATTTGCACTTTGCGATGTTTGGTCGGAGATCAAGCTTATTCCCTGGTGGAACCAAATACGCAGATGTCGTCCGTATAAGCGACTTGTCTGGAAAAGTCAGCTAGTTCGTGGTTCAGTAACTTTTGCCAAACAGCTGGTGCTGAACTAAGGTCCATCAGCAAAACTTTGTACTGGTTAAGTCCGCTGGATGTTGGAAAGACCGTGGGGCGTCTGGATCCTGACGTTAGTAGCGTATGGAAAAATGCTTTTCTTAAATCCAATTTTGAGAAGAATCGAGCACCAGTCCTCTTGACCGGTAGCTCATCAGCCGTTGGAATTACGAATTAAACAACCACAATGTGACTTTTCAGAGCCTTCAAGTCATTGCATATTCGCACCATATCGTCTTTTTATAGCACCGTAACCACATGGTGAACCCATTCGGGACCACTGGTTTGTTCGATCAAGTCATTCGGAGCCAATTCCTCTATGGCAGCAGTCACTGTTTCTCTCCTGGTCAGGAGAATCGGACGTGGTTGTGTTACATGGTTGTGCTTCTTCTTTGAGACGTATCCAGTGAGCAGCAACTAGTATTCGGCCAACAGCTTCTTCGATTAAGCTGGGGTATGTATTCCGCCGAGTCGATGTGCTGATTATCATGATCCTCATACGAATAATAGAATGCATTATTTTTACGGCCACCATTGCATTACGACCGAGCATAGCTCGATTGTTCGAAGAAGTGACATACAGAAACAGTTGCCGATGATGATCCAAAATGTAGATCAACCACAATGAAGTCTCGAATATGAATACACTGTTAAACTTACGGACTGAGGAATATAATGGCAAATCGCCCAAAGTTCCGTCATAGAAACTTGAAGGGATTATTGGTATCGAAGAGGCGAAATCCAATTCCATTTCGATGGTTGTTCTACGGTGGTGTGCGCAAACGGCCACCGTTCGAGTGTTCGGTGAAGGAAGTTTGGGCTCCGAAAATCTGTCATTTTTCACAGTGTCAGTAGAACTATTTATTGGGTTAGATGTGTTCCATCAATAATGATGATGAGCCATCACCCGGCGTATCTTGACTCACTCGCGCTACTTGACACAATCTGCAGCATCGTTTGCCCAGCACCTGCATTCAATTTAATGAGCAGGACATGTTTGACAGTCTCCCTTATGCCAGCTGCTGCTACAGCGCCAACACATTGGGGAAGTTTTCGATGGTGTGGGAAGGGAAGGTTGTATCTGTCCGTTTTCCCAATGAACACTCTGGAGCGTTTCACTGCTGACGACTTAATCCTGGCAAGGCTAACAGCTTGTCTATCTATCTATCCAAAGAACCTTCACTCGTAGAGACATTTTTCTGTCCGATTAGAGAGCTGTTACACCCTTGCGGAACCGTAACACAACACCCACTAGGTTGTCTGTTAAAACCAACTCCTGCAGTGAAACTTTTTCCAGAAAGACTTCTTTTTATTTCGACGCACAACCAGATACATTTGATGCACCCTATGTTATTCTGTCTCAGCACCTGCTGATGGGAACTTTACTACCGCCAAAGGGTCTCACTTTTATTGGTGTCAAATTTCGATAGGCAGCTTTCAGTCAGACGTACCTAGGTGATCTTGTAGAGTCTGCTCTACGTTTTCGCTCAGAGGTCAGCTGGGTACCACTAGAACTTAAAACTCCGAGGTCAAGTCAAACAGATAACGACCGCAAACAGCTCGGTAATGTTTCTATAATAGAAAATACATGGATATCAGCAAATGCACATGAATATATATATGAATAAATATGACATGCCACATAAGATCGAAATGGTACGTCCCGAGAGAGATTTCGACCGTCACTGGTCGAGCACAAACAGAAAATTTCTAAATTCAAGATAGCGGCCAAGCGACCTTTATGCGGCCACAATTACATCACCAAACATACTACTCACGAAGAGGGTGAAGTAGGCGGAGAGTCGAATTAAAATCCAAACGGATGTTACAGATCTCATTATATTTTTCTGCCCATCGGGCTCATTGGGAATGTAGAATTACACGTTTTTGAGCTAGCCACAGATTGTCAGGTGGCCTTACACTATCAGACGGCCTTGGCAAATTAACCTGGTACTGATTGCTTTTGAGCGTGGTAGGGGGCTTCACAACACTCGTTGCCCGCCGATCATTACAAAAGTTGACTGTTTCAACAGATGATCTACAATCAGAAAAATTCATGCCTGGTACGCACTGAACAAATCGTTTTCGACCAGCACTCTTTAAACGGTGTACTTCAGCATTGCTGCTTGCCAACAGCGACATGCAGCTTCCCGAAGTTCAACTGAAGATGGTCTTCAAACCACGGGTTGACCTCTGCTTCCTGCCTGCTGGTCTACAACGCGCTGTGCCCTCCAACAAATGGCAGTCTGTAGGTGTATTGTGCGGCTGCCGAATGTGCTGGAAGATACTTCCCAGCCGTTTCCGATACCCGGTTTTTTCTCTTCGGCCCCCTTGTATATAACTCCATCCCATTTTTGCAATTCAACGGTATTCACTGACTCGTACGTATTGTTCTGCCGGTTCAGAAGTCACTGTGTGTCCAACCCGCCTTTATTGAGCGTGCTCCACTGTGGTACACCCATTCTGTTCTGGCCGAATTATTACAGGGACCTGCGAGGCAAGTTTGTAAATTCATTTTGCAATGTTCTTTCAACTTCAAACAGTCTATCCGTGCATTCACAGTGAAATTTTACTGTCGACACTTACTGTCAAAGTCGAGGTATGTATCTGATGGATTTGCACACGTTTGCTTCCCGAATTCTCTGTAAATACCTCAATCAGAATCTTGTTTTGAAATTGGTGGCCGGTGTTTCTCTGCGCGTCGCTCAATCATGGTTTTCTTATACAGTACTCTTGTCGGTGCGGGAAGTTAAAAGATCTTGCCGGACAATTCGGTTACCTGTCACAAGAAATCGACAACGCTTAAAGCCTCCGGAGGATGCGCCAGAGGAAAAGCAAGCCTCACAGCTTGATGGCAGTGGTGTTCACTCTTGTTCTGATAAAAATGTTTTCAGCCGCTGAGGCCTATATTTAAAGCAATTCCGGTGCTCAGTCAGCCACATGCTGGTCAAGCTAAAGAAAAAGCATTTGGCTGTAGAACTGAAGCCAGAAGGGGCCTTAATACAAGTTGCAGAACAAATGGTAATAACCAGAAAACATCCTGAGACCCCTGAGGTTGTATCTCTTCAGTTGGAATTGGAGTATCATCAGAGACTGCTGGTGGCTGAACCACGGAATTCGGCAAGCCCGCGTGTCAGTAAGAATTCGGCGGGTTGTCGAAATCAAGTTTGTCCTGCTCTCAATAATCTCAAAACCACTCAGAATAATTTTAAAACAAAACCATCCTCTCACCTTTGTTGAATTCCACTGATTTTTTAACAGTCAAGTTGATCTATCATAACGCTGACAATGCAATTTAAGTTCTGTGTTGAAGCTAGGTTAGTAAACTGTGGTCTTCAAACGCTCTACCTTTTATGACTTTGTCAGGAGAGAGTTTGAGAGGCGACTGAGGTTGCATGTTTCCACCATCACCAGTATACTTGAATGCTCAACAGGCATTGCACTACTTTTTTGATGGTTGTATCATGTCATAAGGTCTCTAACTGATGGCGTTTAGGGAGGTTCGACAAGTTGCAAAAGCTGCTTATGTGTTAAGATAGCTGTTCGCTCACATGAAAAGTGGCGGTGTTGCTTTCGAACAGGTGGAGTTAAAAATTCATTTGAATTCCTTGAGTGTGTCGGAATAGGTTTTTAAGAATCTGACCACACCTCACGTTTTGACTGGTTCATGAATGCAGGTGAGTGCTGTCTCATGAGGGAACCAGCCTAGGTTTCCCGAGCTGTTCAAACTGTCTTCAAAACCATCGGCGGTGATGCGGAGCAGAACTGCATAAATCAAATAGAACAATCGTGATGCTTGTGACTGAAAATATCCAAGTTTAACTACAGAGGGACAACCAAGTGAGGAACTAAAACAGCCGTTAAATTCTGCTAACTCAAAATGTTGCCTTTTGAACTACGGTTCATGTGGACTCGCACACACCTTTAAGGTGGGTCCTAGGTTCATCAGGCATATGGTTCAGTGCACTACCATTCACTCTGGTGACACGTCACCCAAAGTGCGTGCACACTGTCCTAACAGTCGTTTGTGCTCCACCGCCCGTCTGGCATCGAGACCCGCACGTTGGTTTCCGATTGTAAGCAGTATATTACTCACAAACTAAGCCGTGTGTTACACAACACCAACGTTTCTCCGTTGCTTTGCATCTACTGACGAATCCTTTCAGACCGACAAACCGTTGCCTTCTGGCTGGTTGGATTTTCCCTGGCTTGCAGCGCCGGCATGGCATTCCATCTCAGTAAATCACTATCATGTTTCTGTTGCATCTCACCGTCATTTGTGGTCATGTATGGTGAGTTCCCTATTGAGATCACCAGACACGGACCTTTTCGTTTGAGCAAGTGTATTTTTGAGCTCGAGCCGCTGACAAACGTGTTCCGATGACCTCCGTATCTCTCCCTTTTCCCGGATTAAACATTCTAGGCCCACCTGGCTGTTGCGCCGCTAATTGCTCGTTTGTGCGTGCCTGCGATGCTTCTGAAGAAGTTTGGTTTTGCCTGTTCTGCAACCTGCCTCTGGTGGAATCGCTGCACTTTGACCATATTCTAATGCCTTGACTCACTGGACGTCAGTAGGTTCTCCCGTACGTTAGTTAAAGTGCAGATTTCTTCGTGCTGGCCTGCACGGACGCACGGTGGACCAACAACACCGAGGGTAGCGCGAATTAGCAGTTGCCTGCTACAGCTGATGACCATTCTTAAATTACTCAGTTGTTATACTCAGTCGGCTCATTCGTCTGCGTTTGATATGGTGCCTTTCAGATGCGCTCGAATCTCGATCACCGCATACATGTTCAAGACTCCGTGCTGTCAAAACACGGTCTCTGATTCATTGAAATAGCGTTTAGTACGCTGGGATGTTTCATCGCCTCGTCTACCATTATAGACACATTTTAGTCTGGAACGCCAGTTGCATTGATCCTAAGGATAAGATGTTCTGTCAAGACTAGACAATATTGGGTACAGCAAGTGACCAGTAGAGATGGTCTGATAATAATCACCGACTGGAGTGCGCCGATCTCGAAGGCCGTTATTGGCTATAAGGGTTGCTGGGCGGTCACACTGCCGCCTTCCTCCAACGGCGGCTGTTGGTAATAATAATAATGATGATATATATTTCTCAACGCATATGTGGGAAGCACGCTGGGTTATGCGCGATCACTGCAGATATTTACAACCATACAAAAACGAATAAACAATTAGTTGCAAAACGTGAAGCCTTCCGTCAAGAAGGCTGTGATCAAAAGGCAAATGAATGTAGTTTATGACAACCTTGACGCACGTAACAGAGAATGAGACAGTTCAGTCGCTTAACAGATTTAGTCTCAAAAACGAGATGTTACACTAATTTACTTTCTGCAAGGTCGTGGATGGGCTATTTTTTAATAATTCAAGGTCACTCCGGAAAATGTAAGATAGGTCGGTGTTGGCGAGGCAGAGCGGAAAATCCAAAAATCCAGCGAACGATTGGGCAGATTCCAACGCAGGATCTCGTCGATTCCGCGAAAAACGTCAGAAAGTTGAACATTTCGCGAACCGTTCAGCTAAAACGAAGTTTCATGCGCCCATCCGTCGTGGAAAAGTTTTCTCGTTCAATTGATAATATGGGGATCAGAAAGGAGAATGTACTTTAACGCGTTAGATGAGAAAATGTTGGGTAATAACATTTACTAAGACAAACAATGTGCTAACGGAATTTTTTTAGAAGGAACTCATACGACATTATTATTTTTGCTGTGATTGTTGAAATATATAACACTATCCACTGTTTCTTGTGGTATTTTGCTATGTACTCGGGATCTATTCTGGCATACGGTGAGGTGAGTCGACATTTTAGGGAGCCTCATGAAGTGAGCGTCTGACAACTAAAGCTCACATGATGTCGTTCTACTTGAGTTACTAATAAGCGCCGTGTTCACATGTCGAGGGGCGTTAAGGTGGTTATCCACGTAATGCGCATCTGATGGCTAAATGTTTCTCGGACCACACAAAAAAAAGTCATCGAGGGATATACAGAATTTGAAGATAGACAATGTGTTTGTTAACGTAATATAGCTGTCCATACCCTTTTAAAAACGCTGAATGTTGTTACTGGCTCTTATTTCATTTGAAAATTTATTCTATCTGGAGGAATACTTTACAAGGAAGAAGTTTGCACGTATATTTTTCCGGGATATCATGGTTGGTAAGGTGAAACCCTTACCTCTTTAGACTATATGGGGGGCTGTAATTTAAGTGGACGGTAAACGCTGTGGTAATCACATCCGAATGTATGAGTTTATACAGCAGCGTCGGGTTAAACTTTAGCCTATGCAGTCAAAGTGAAACAATGCCAAGATTTTCACAGCGCTGTCTGTAGGTGAGTGAAGAAGAGTATCCTGGTAAAGGTTTTCTAACACAGACTTGCGTAGATGACAGTAGATGAAAGTGCAATACTCGAGTTAAGGCCGAGCACATATTTTGTAGAACGTTAGCTTCGCAGCTGGTAGACTGAACGCCTTTTTGATACGGCCTATTGTTATTCTAGTTTTTACTACCTGGAAGCATACTTGTTCAGAGAAATTGAAGGAGTTTGAGTACCGTATTCCTAGATCTCTGACCGAAGTGGCTGTATCAAAATTACAACCATCCAGTGAGAGGGAGCCTCGAGGTAATTTACAACCATAAGTGATGATGTTCGATTTGTTCGCTGAGAACGACATCAGCCATGTCATGCACCACAACTGCAACGACGCTAGGTCCTGTCGTATATTTTGTAGACAGAAGTTGATGTTACTGCCCTGGCGGAATGTGTAAACGATTTTGATATCGTCAGTAAACAGAAAGGGCCTGCCATGTGTAATAACGTCTCATAAGTCATTTATGTACATCAAGAAGAGCAACGGACCCAGAACGCTTCCTTGGACCACCCCGCTAGTCACTGGTTTTGGTGTTCAGTAGTGTTCTCCTATTTTGACTGTTTGAGTGCAACCTTCGAGGTATGACGACAGCCAGCTATACAAGGGATCTTGTATGCCAAAAGATGCTATTTTGATCAAGAGGCGCTTATGAGGCACACGATCAAAAGCCTTTTGAATGTCCAAGAGTATGATGATTACCGCACTTCCATCATTGACGGACGTCGATATATGGTTCAGGAATTCCAGCTGACATGCCATACAAGAGCGTTTGCTAAGGAAACCGTGTTGTGAAGGGTTTATAAGGTTTTGTGTCCTTAAGACTTCGACTATGTGCACCTTTATTATCCTCTCAAACATTCGCGAGCAGATTGATGTGTGGTTGATGGGACGATAGTTACTAACGTCCTGCCTTAAACCACTCTTGTGACGAGGCATAATGATTGTGGTTTCCCACTGAGGGGGGAAGGTGCTGGATAAAAGTGATAGGTTGAACAAATTGAGTAGGAGGATGGGTATATCCTCACCTGCCTGCTTGACGACCATTGGTGGGATACCATCTGGTCCAGGATGGATTGATGGCCTAATGCTAGCTAACTGTGAACGAACACCTCGAACATGGATTGGAACATTACGCAAAACTTCATCCGTTTTCGACGGGATGTGGGCAGGTAATGAGGTACTTTCGAAGATAAACGAGACAACGAAATGTGAGTTGAAGAGTTCGCACATCGCCACAAGGTCATCGACAACCGTTTTGACTTTGAGAGTGATGAGCCTTATAGCTGGGTCCTTCATGGAATTTCTCCGTATCACTTGTTGCACCAGTTTTGTGCATCTCTGCTCACTACTGAGCGCGAGTTTCTCTTTGTTTATTTGACGGAGTTGCGTCCGACTTTCTATGTGTTCAAAAATTTTGCTCGTTTGCATCACCAGGGAAAAGTCTAGTGTTCTTACGTACCTCGACTTGAGCACTCTAAGTCTGTCAGTCTCCTTCGCAGTAAGGACTTTACCTTGCATATACGGGCCGACACGTTTTGATTTAACCGGGGCCAAAACGTCAGATGTCTGGCAAATTCTCCGGCTGCTATGCATGGGTATGATGTGCGAAAGAAGGTATTCCAATTTAAGGATATTAGTAGGGAGATGAAGGCATTCCATTCAAAGAATTTTATCGGACGGTAGAGTAAAACTGTCGGTTTGGTAGCCATATTGAAGTCAAACAGATATCTGACAACATTATGGTCGCTTCCTGGGAACTGTAGAACAGATATCTTCACAGACGAAATACCTATGATAGATATAAGATCCAATATATGCCACTTCCTGGTGGGCGTTCGGACATGTTCGTTCCAACCATTCAGCTGAATGCATTAAAGGATTTCTGCCTGTTTTGCTAGAGCAGAGAATAAGGTCCAGGAGATATTAGGCATGTTAAAGTCACTGCCTACTTGTTTGTATTTATAAGGCATGTTGGACACATGATTCAATAACTCCATAAGGTCGTCAAATAATTGCTCGCAGCATTAAGCGGTCTGTAGAAACATCCTATAAGTAGCCCGCGAGAACCAATAGAGACCATCAACTACAACCAATCCTCGAGTTTATGAAGTATAGACTCATCAAGTGTGACTGCGGAAAATTGCTCTTTCAAGTAAATGATGCATCCACCTCCTCATCCTGTGATACGATCCCTACGAAACATGTTATATCCTACGATGCTCATTTGACTGTCAGGGGTGTCAGGAGAGCCCTCGTCTCAGTTACGAGACGTGGTGCGTTCATTAGTAATAAACTTACGAAATTCTTTTTGTCAGATGCAGCATATAAACTGCTAACGAACTTCATGACGGATGGGGCAAAGAGTTGCGAGATATGAACTGTGAAGGCCTGATCTAAGGAATGTACCATGTTCCCGCTCATATTCGAGTGGATGTCGTAAAAGTTTGGCTCCATGATAAGAAGTGCTGGAAGATTGCCATTATGGAGGGATGGCAGATTGGGACTGAGGGAGGGGGACCAGGTGGCGGTTGGTGAAATACCGGGGAGTGCACTAAAAAAGGACTGGTTTGGCATACATTTGTGTTGTTGACATAGTAAGGTGATGACGTGCTTGCTGGGGTATATATCTTCGGAACTTGGTTCCTAGTAGCACCCATATTTTGGGTAGGAAGATGAGTTACTACGGAGCTGTCGGATGATAGATGGTAACCGTGACCCCTGGTATAAGAGTAGGTTGACCTGGAAGCAGCAGGAGACAAATTATGCGGTTTTATACGCGAAGCATTGTTTCTTGGAAGGTGGTTTACAAACCAGGTTCATGACGTTTGTAAAGTTGTTCTGGTTTACTCTTATATTGCAAATCCGAAATACTGTGCTCTGGTGAACACCTTACAGGTCTTACTGTTGATTTATAACACTGTTCAGGTGTTTTGGACTTGCCGTTGCTATTCCCGACTACCCCATATAACAGAGAGGAATTCCCCTGATAAGAAGTGAATGGCCCTGCTCGCGCATCCGCGTCATTATCAGGGGCATTCAAGCTGCTACTCCCAGTGTTCTGATTAACTACAGATACCCTAGCACCGGGGCTTTTTCTAGTCAAGACTGTGGTTGACGGAGAAAGATGTTGAGCACTAAGGGCTGTGTTTTAGCAATGGCCGTGAGTTTCGCTGCGGAAACTTGAACGCGCTTGGCCTTATCAAAGCTAGAATTGGTTTGTTCTCCAGTGTTCGCCTGTACCGGCGACGCAACGGCGCTTCCAGCTGCAACTTGCGGCTTTAGAGAACTCGTTCATCAGTCGAGATCTACGGTCAGATCAATAAGATTGTTGACCGTGTTCTTTTCTCACGAAATATTGGCTCGCAATAATTCCCTTTGCAGTGGCGTCTTGTCACCGAACACTTTAATGGACTTGAACTTTGTGCCACGCCTCTTGCCTTCTGACAAATTCGTTCACTACAAGATCACTTGTGAACTGTGGCAACAATGGACAGTGCTTTCGTTGTACTTTCCTGCGGAGTCTTAAAGAGTGGCACTCTTGTTCTTCCAGTTTACAGGCTTTGAGTAAGATCCTTTTCACCGACAACAGAAGAATTCTGTCAGGTACGTTCAACACTGCCACTTTGCTTGCACAGTGTAACCGCTAATGCAATTCTGTAGATACACTATCAATAGGTGTTCCGGCGGCTACGACGTCTTTGTGACTGAAGGTGATCTGATGGCGGATGTTACTTGAGGCATTTATAATGCACAATAGCAGATCTGATTT
The DNA here is from genome assembly GCA_008508345.1 of Paragonimus westermani. NCBI lineage: Eukaryota > Metazoa > Platyhelminthes > Trematoda > Plagiorchiida > Troglotrematidae > Paragonimus > Paragonimus westermani. The sequence continues at coordinate 523,369 of QNGE01000028.1, forward strand.
GTGCACAATTTCGGCAAGCTCCTCGTTTCTGTTGTGTAGTTTCGCTATTCCAGCCTCTAATTCCCCTATTTTTTTGGCCTGATCTACGAATATATTCGTGATGGGAACTGAACATGGTTTAATGCTGTTACTTTTGTGTGAAATGTTGCGATTTGCTGTTGAGACTGCCGTTTTAGCAGCGGCCTCGATCTCCGCTGCAATAGCAGGGGTGGGACATGTGTTGACTGAATAATCTAACGATTTTGCATCTTTCTTTACCGTCAACATGCTCTTTTCGCGCTGGGATGATCGCTTGACGACTGGCAATTTCTGGAAATTGGCTGACTTAGCGGGCATTCCTATGTGATGTCCAACTTGTATCAGTGGGTTATATGCAAAAAGTCTATAAGCAAGTAAATATGACTAAATACAACAAATAGTACGTAAATTTCTGTGATCAAATGTTAAAAGCGGGATACGCACTAGCACGCAATAACTGGCTTTTTTCGAACCATGGTAATTACGTGAGCCGTCACATCCTTTTTTACCTCAGGCCAACATGTTGTTTGTTCCAACCTATCGTACGTCCTGTCGCGTCCGTTGCGTGTCATAGCATGAATGACTTACACACGATGGCGGCTAACGGTAAGCTGCCATTTTAATACAACCGCACTGCTTAGGCAAACCCGCCTCCACCGTAAAACGGCTGTTTTCTGCGCTTCAGCCTCAATACTTGTTAGGATCCCGGAGCTTCTTGCCAGAGCGTCAGTCAGCTTCCGTAGGACCTTGTCCTGACACTGTGTACACGCTGGTGTTCGTGGGTCCTGTTCCACCTCTGGGATGTTCACTCCAAAACCGATGCCGGGATGCTCGTCTTTTGTCTGTTATCCAGAAAGAAAATCAGCGACACAACTGCTATAATCAGGCACAGAATTGATGACGAAATTATATTTGCAAATGCGTCGAGAAATATACCATTATTATTATTATGAACGCAATCCTCACCGGGCTGACTTGACCCTAAGACCCCTCGCAGCTCAGATTATTCCTGTAGATTTATGATTCGTTTCCATGCGAGAAGGCTGCCGAGTTCCCAGACGATTGTTGAGCATCCCTCCTGAGTGGTTGAATAGTTTTATACTGCTTAGACCAGAAGTCTGTTGATATATCCAATCACATTCCTTTTGCTTCACTACTCCCCCGGTGGCACAGTCACTGGCACCTTCTGCAACGACGATCGTCCCTTTCGTATTTGCAAGTTTCACTCTCAGTTTTCGCTCCTCTGTTTCTAGTTGCACTCGCGTCAACGCCCCTAGATATCAGCGGTTCACTGGAATTGCTGGCTTTTCTGGAGGAGTTCATACAATAATGACGTAATGGGGGGAATGTTTTCATGAACCGACTGTAGCGCCCTGCTCCACTCATATCTTTTCTCAGTGTGCTCCTAGAGTTGAGGGCCACGGATTCTTTACTGGTCAGTATTTTTTCTGGCGAAGGCCTGGTTTTACCATTAACCAGCTTGCATCCTAATGGTGTCACCGATGACCGCCTCAGTTGTGACTTATCGGCATTAATCCAAAGTCGCTGGTGTCTGATTTATCTCAAGACAACATCTAAACGAGCGGCCTGTTTCAATTCCGTGCTACTGTATATCACAGTATTGCCTTCATACATCAACAACATACCCAGTCGTTTGGCCAACTGATCTTTTAGGCGTGAAAAGCTCAGAAGTGTCCCGGAAAAAACAAATGGTATGCACCTGAATTGGCAATGTTTCTCGCACACCGTGAACGCAGTTTTTTCAAAATCCGTGGGTCTGATTGTTACCCTCATTATCTGGAGCGTTAGTCCAACACCGTGGGCCTAGCTTCTGGCTGCAAGAATTTTGATGCATTCGGGTGTGATCCGTTTAGTGTCTGCTTTTTCAGGATTTCTTAATTACAACCGATCAGTTGGTTCAACACAGTCCAGCAAAATTCTATGGCGACCCCAGTCGAAGGCTTGCTCGATCAGCAATTTCACCGTTGAAAATGTGTCTTCGAACAAACATCCAGAAAGGAAGATCCATTTTCAAAGAACGTTGGAAGCTGAAGAATTGATAACCGGGGAAGGAGGGTAAACGTGCGCGTATAAAATTTTGAACATTAGATAGTTACCAGTGTTATAAGCCTCTAACACCAGCTGAAAACCTGAAGTGAGGCAATTATAAAAGGATGCGTTCCAGACATACGCAAAAACAGAGATAAATAAATGCTCACGTATACAATAAGAAAATACTAAATATGCAATGGTCGAGCCTATTAAGTGCAAGCGATAAGTTGTAGAGAAACGTTCAAAGTTTTCGAGCCCGATAGTCATGAAAACTACTCAACTGAATTATATGCAGCCTGTTTCTCACCATCTGTCCACTTGTGACAATGAAAACAAAGGCATAGTACGTTGAACGTGTGTAATAAAATTTGCTCTGAAAAATACTTTACAGGGAAATTCTGTCAAGTTTGGTAATTACGGCACAAGGTAGGCGAGAAACAGAATCATCGCTAGTGTACACTGAGGCGCGACCATTAAGAAATGCACACTAGTTTGAACGATTTCGGATTCTCTGGGGCATACAAGTGATGAGTCTGTCTTTTGATTATGTGTCAACAGCCGCCTTTTCTCCGTACTTTCCAATGCAGCTGAATTGAAAGTTCATTTTCATATCCTCTCTGATGTCCAGCTATGACGGAATCGCTTGTTAGCGTTGTTTTTGTGTATAAATTACCTTACGTTGTTAGCGTGACATTTGGTGACAGTGGTGGCGCATGCGAGGTGAACCCGGTACTACTAATAATACATCGTTGTCGTCAGTCGAGTGAACTGGCAAGATTGATTAGCCGTGCTATGAGCTAGCTTCTTCGCCACGGCGAACTCTTGATTAAAACTGGATAATTACCAGCTTGCCTTGAAGTTCCACGGTCCTCTGATTCGGCTGCCAAACGCAAACTTGTGGATAGCATGCCCCGGTTAAAAAGACTCCAGCGAAAAGAGAATGACTTTCTTTGTCATAAACCTCAAATGAACAGTTTTGATAATCTGAATTCCTATCTACTATTGTTTTAACCACACTGTCGATCTCTTATTCTAATCCCGGAAGCAAAATGTACACCAGCTCCATGCACCTCTAATTCAACTTTCTGTCTCCCTGCCTTCCATTTTCCAGGACTGGCAGCAGTATACAGGGTCAGCGCACTCGACCTCGGTTTTTATTATTCTACCATTTAACTATGGTGGGAAATATACTAGGTATTTTTCTCTTCGACCTTTCCAACTGTTGATTATCTCAGGAGGTTCAAGCATGTTTTCACACTTGGCTGCTTTAGTAAGTGCTTTCTATGTTGTTCTGCTGAGCGTTTTTGTAACAGTCGCTGTTCTGCTCGTATACATACCTGGACACATTAATTTTATGTTATCGGTTGGGTGGATCTACTGGGCTACGCTCAATCTTTTCAATCACGTCCGATTGCGATGCTGGGGTGTTTGGCTAGCCCACAGCTTCCGTGTCGCTCGTCTCATCAATGTTGCTGAAAATGGACCATATACTGTTTTTCAAACACCCATGGGCCAAATATCTACATCGTTTGGATTTAAGATAATAATACTAATAACAGTAATAATAATGGTATATTTATCAACGCATCTGTGAGAAGCACGCCCAGGAAAGTGTAATCAATATACACATTTAAAGCCATATACACATTTGAACACCACAAGTGCAAATTGTACAATGAGTCAGCTACGTGAATGAAGCAACAAAACAGACATTATATGAGAGAAACAATTTACTCTAAGAAGAAAAAATTGACATACATGCTTCCAAGAGGATAGTACTTACCACCTCCAAGATTCGATAAAATAGTTGAGTAGTTACATCAATTTGCACTCCACAAGGCGATCACTGGCCTGATGGTCGATTCCGTGCCAAAAATGAGGTGTTTGGAAAATGGAGGGGATGTACTGTCGAAGAATTTCATCTTTATTTCATGTGCATAGCAACGGAAATTTGTGTAGAAAATTTTTTCAGGATGGGAGGAGATGGGGAAGCACATACTTCGGCGGGGAAACGGATGGACCTCTCAACGCGATTTCATCCTCCGCTCAAATTTCAAAGAATTTTGCGGATTTCGCAAGATGCTCAACTATTAAGGGATTTTTAGTGTCCCGGCGGGGTGGAATGTTTTCTCGCGCGGGATATATCAGTGAACTCAAGAGTGGAAAGCGGAATCACGCGATAAACGGGAGAACGGGAAATTTACAATGTGAGCTATGACGGACAATGGAACATGTGATATACTGGCATAACCTCATATTTGACGTTAATAACATCGTGTTAATTGATAAAATACATACCATGTGCGAACAGCTGTCACCGGATAACACGAAAGAAGATCAATTATTAGCTTTCCCTAGTATACGATTACTGCCCAATTTAGATGACTATCATACCTGTACGGGTGATATGTAGAATGAGAAGAATGTTCGACAAAACCGAGAGGTTCTCACGTGGTCTATCAGGAGGAGAGGAGGTAAGAGTTGTAACGCAAAGTCTTGTGTAGTCGTGCGACGAACAGGTTGAGTTTCTTTCATTTAAAAACACTTTCGGCATGTTCAGCTGTTGCATGCCAAATTGTAACACACACAAGGAAACAGTAAGAAGGGAGTAAGGGCGTACTAGGTTGGTTAGGTTATTACTAACGATCATTAGTTTATTGACACCTATACGTGTTGACTTTAGACATGTTTTCTTTTTTACGGCAAGTCTAAAAGCAAGTCTATAAGTATAACATCCGCCCTGAAATTTATAGTTTTGATCAGTTTGATGGGCGTTTGAAGTAATATCACGCAACATAGAGGGTTTCCCGTCAGGTGTTATTAGGTACGTTCCCAAAGATATCGTCCTCAGACAGGTAGAGGTTGGAAATGGACATGGCTTTCGTTATTGTTCACGAAAAGTAGTAGCCCAATTTTTTCTCCTTTCAACTGTATATAAAGCAAGCCGTTCAACTGTGGTCGATGGTGGACGTTCTTCTGGAATATAATTCCTGTTCTTATAACCGGTAGGCCCTGAGCCGTGAAGGCTCTGTCGACGCCGATCTCGCTTCCATCAACCGACGACTTCATTTCGGTACCTATCTCATGACACTTGATGGCGCCCGTCTTATCTACTGTGCGAATGCTATTTGCTCGTGTTTGTTCGTCCCACCAAAGACATGCTTCACGTCATCGGCACTTCAGCAATGAATGAGCGTTACCACCTGTTACGCAGTCGTGCGGTTCATTTGCCGTCTTGACGATGGTTGGCACACAGGGCGTTCGCTGAGAATCTCCTCTAAAGCGGACGTTCTCGTTTCCGGCTCTACCGCTATGGGCTTTGTTGTATACACGTAAAGGGCGTCTGTGTGTCCCACCTTCGTGCCGAGATTCAAGCAGCGTTCTAACTGGCCGCACCTTCACACATTTAAATTGACGCTATCGCTTTTGAAATAGGACAAAAGAGTATATACTTCTACTGGTTCGTGTGTTCTCTACACAGTTGTTATTGTACGGGAAGCTAAATACTGATTGGACCCGAATACAGATGCAACACTGGCCTCGCGTGAAAACCAACCTGTTCGATGGCTTCTAATCTACAACCTCTCAAACCCTATTGACGTGATGTTACCATACGGCCAACCGAAAGTTACTGCATACAGTGGAACTCTAGATTTACGATGTACTTGGATTTGCTACTAAGTGATACTAATTTCATTGAGAGCCTGAAGTAAAAGTTGCTTCGTCATTTGCCGGGCAATGAACGACAACGCCACTTCGACGCACTTGAGTCGCAGTCACAAATTTTGTTAAACCGTGCTCTCGTTAGACTTGACAGAGTAAGTCTAGTTTCCTTAGCTGAAACAGTACGCTCTGGAACCGTTGGACCAGTTTATATTCCGTCAACTGGCGCAAGTGAGCCAAGGCACTCTTATTGATGACGCACCATTGTTATTGGCAGGACACATTTACTCAGTAAATAAGTCTACTCTTACTGGAAAGCAACCGCATAGGTTTCCAGAGCCCAAGTTCCCTCCACCTGACGCTCAAACGGTGGTCAGTTGTGCATATCGGCGTAGGAAAACTATTGCAATGGAATTCAGTTTCACTCCTCCGTTACCACAACCGGACCCGATTCCTCTGGCCAAACAAGAATCAGTGGCTGCCGGCATAGAGGAAACGGTTTCAAATGACCTAATCGAAAAAGTCAGTGGTTACGAATTGGTTCACCTTATGGTCACCGTGCTAATAAAAGCGGAACGATGCGGATATACAATGATTGGAAGTCGGAACATGGTCAAGCCGTGGTGGTTACACTCATACTTAAGACGGCCGATAAGCTACAGGTCATGATGGTTGACACTCAATTGTGCTCAAAGTTGGATTCGCGAAAAGCACACTTATGCCTGCCGTTAACGCCCGAATTCAAGTACCTTGAAGCCGATTGGCTTTTCCACTGTTGGAAATGTTGTCGTATCTACCAGTCAACTTGCAGAAAACCGGCGTCAGCAATACAGTCTTGGACATTCGTTCGCCTAAATGAGCGACAAGCAAGCAAAGTTAAGTCGGCCCTGTTGGTACCGACCGGAGTAGCTGGGGCCTGTGCGCCTGGAACGTACGAGCTCACAACCAGCCGCAAGTTTGACTGCAGACAGACATACACATCACGTGTGAAAACAGACGCACACAAACCGCCACATCAACCCTATGTGATCCCTGACACACTGAAAAAACGACGTAGATCTGCACGTCACGGAACACGGAGCACACGCTGCGGTTTTGACGGATCCCCGATCTAAGACAGAGGTGGTACTATATACGCGCTGAGGCCGCCTGTGTGAACCACACTCACACCAGGACTCAGGCTGCGTTCTGATTGGCCGTGCCCTCAGCGACAAACGGCGCACTCGTCCACAAAATTAAAATGACGCCACCGACTATAAAATTTGACAAAAGAGTATGCACTTCTACTGATTCACGTGTTCTATATACCGTTGTTAATGTCCGTGAGGCTCAATATTGAGTAAACCCTAGCCCAGACAAAACAGACTTGTCGGGCGGTTAGCTGACCAACCAGGTTCTTGAAAGGCGGGGTTCGCTTCCCTACAAGCCCAATTAGGCTGTTGAAAGGCCATGGACGACTGCCTGCAATAAAGTCAAACTTCCCCGTCTATTTTTGTTTAACAGGGCGGAAAAGTCTATCGGGAATGAGCCAAAAATTCGTCAGGCAACTCGACTCAGATAGGTGGTTCACTTGGTACACCATCTAGCATGCCCTAACCTCAGTGGCTAAACGCTGGGACTTGGACAAATGCACACGTTCACGACGACCGTTTGAATTGTTTCTTGGAGCCGCTCACAACTTGTCCCGAATACTACAGTGACTTGAGTACATGCAACTTTGTCTGGCAACAGCACCTAAGGTTTGGCGACTGCCTTAACCCGATCGTCACACCCGACCCGTCACAATATAACATCATGTAGGACAACCTCCGACCCTCATCCTTTGATCTGTCATCCGCGATATGCTCCAAGGTTCAACAAGAAGCTGTGGAACATCAAGAGCGACCCATCGGTGGATTCTAGGTGGACTTTTGGCAGGACCGCATTTTCACCTGTGTGTTAGGAGGCGCATCTCCTAACGAGACAGCCAGGACGCATCACGCCACATCGATCGACCGACCCAGCTCGGATGCTATGGTCGTGGGTGGTGGTATGGTCCTACTCAGCCAGTGAGATTGCAGGCGTGCGGTTGAACACCTATGCGTTGTCTGGTCAGTCTACTTCCTCGTGTCCGCCCTCTGGTACCCCCTGTAATGTGATTTGTTCTGACTCCCTGACTGCCATCTATGACTGTCTCAATTGATTCGCTTCGTGTCTGTTGCCCATCTATGGCAATCGTTAGTCCCATGAATCTAGAGCTTCTCTGGTCTAAGTTTTGTCTCGCTCGTCCAATAAACGGTGCAGCCGCGCCTCTTCTGATTTCTCGTTTTTGGGATCAAGCGACTGAGAGCGTACCAAAGGTGACGATCCAATACTGTGTATACACTTCTCTACAAAAATCCCTTGGAACCCATGAGCATTCCGGCTGTATGATGGACCAGCCGGAGCAATACTCGAAACCTTGCTGCCAGAAGGCACTTGTGAGAACACTGCTACACTGTTTCGCTCCCAGGTTTATGGATTACGAGATGGAAATAGCGCGCAAGACGACAGATAGCGCAGCACTCCAAACACAACCACGGGGGAAGGAAATAGAAAAATGCCACTGGGTGGTATCCTGCGTCTCACATGCGGAACATGGGAGCAAATATTCCCACAAGCAGAAGTACCGCACAAAATTACGCTATGAAAAGCAATGGAACAGGTGATTTTCTGGAGTGGCTTTTCATGTAACGTTAATAGCATTGTGTTAACTAATGAAATATATACCACATGCAAAGAGCTGGTGTCAAATGGTGCGAAAGGAGATCGGTTTTCAGCTTTTCTTAGTATACGATCGCTGCCGAATTCAGATATAAATTTTCTCTATACGGCCGGTATATAGAATGAGAAGAATGTTCGAAAACACTGAGAGGTTGCCACGTGGTCTATTAGAGGGAAAAGTGGGAGGGGTTTTAGCGGGAAGTTTTTATGTAGTTGTATGAGACAAGCAGGATAAGTATTTATTCAAGCAGTTTTAGCGTGCTCAGCTTTCGCACAACGGACCGAAACCACACGCACAAGCTACCGTTAAGTATGGGGCAAGTAGATAGTGAGGGAGTACTGGGTCACGGTCACTTCCTGGAAATTATTCCGAGATGGACTCAGTAGCAGAGGAGACCCTGTTGTAAAGATGAGGTCTAAGGTGTGGTCATGTCTAATAGGTGCTGAAACGTGCCGACGACGTCCGTCTACCTAGACATATATGAGGAACTCAGTTTGAGTTGCAAGGGCTGTGAATTAGGTCCAGGAGATATTGAACATGTTGAAATCTCCGCCAATTGTTTTGTACTGGGAAGGTAAGGTTGATACATAGTTCAGTCTATTAATAAGGTTCATCATTTTGTCACGAGAGTAAGTCGCATGATCCAGTTGTCACCATTAGCCACGAGAAAACATCTATCATACCAATAAACTGTCCATCAAGTGTGGTAACAGAATATTGCTCCCTTAGGTAAATTATACAACACCTACCTCGTCCTACACGCCGACTTCCGTGGGACAGGATAACTTATGACATTTAGTTGTGTGTCTGAAGTCTCAGACGTACACCATGTTTCGTTTATCAGATTAAGGTAGGGATTGTATAAGAAAATGGCGGATCTAAAACGTGCAACTCACTGATTAGTGAGCATGCATTGAGAAGCAATAGACCTCGGGCATTCGTTTTATTTGACATCATTTTCTAGACCTTCAAAAATGTCTAAAAACAGAACGGTGTGTGATTCAAAGACTCTGGCGACATCGTTTGGTCTGATGTCCCTGTAGTGGGCTCATCAGAGAAGGGTTGGGTGTCACCTGCGTTTGAGTCCATGACAGGAAGTGTTGGAAAAGTGCCAGTGAGATATGTTGGAGCAGTGGAACTATGCGGGATGGAGTTGGTGAGGAAGGTTAGAGCGGTATGTGGCCGCTAAGAAAGTGTGCGGTTGAAATGAGTTGGTCATGCCTACATGCATGTTGTTAACAAAAAGATCGCGGGCTGCGTTTAAGTGAGCGTTCGAAGTGTAAAAGCTATCTGTACTGAAGGGGTTGTTGAACGTAGGGTAAACAACTTCAGGGGACTCTAGTTTAGTCTTATATGGAAAAATGCGTCACGCGAGAGATCGATATCATTAGGCAGAGGTCTGTAATTGGGGAATGGTAAGAGATGCGTCTTTTTAACTACAGGGTGTGGATTTGCGCCTACTTGTTTGCTTGTTCTCTTGTGATACCAAGGAGTAAACCCCGAGCTGTCCAATGTGTAGTGATTTGAGGAGAGTTTATCATCACCTATACGTCACTGGTGGTTGGTTTGTGGGTTCCTACGGGACTGGTTTGAAGATGAAACACCAGCGTCTCTTTGGTTAGTGGGCTAGTGAGGTCTAAACTCATTTGATTCAGTTTCTTCGTCAACAGTTTATTATGAACACAGTTATTCGCACACACACCCCTTGCTGGTTGATTCTTTGATCCAGTCCCTCCCCTACGCCCGGCACGCCGTTGGGACTGCCAAGATCCACTGTTAGATCAATCGTGTGAGCGAATTTGTTCTCTTTGTTGGCATTAGCATTGCTGATATGGTGGCTGGTACGTTCAGGTGTGGTGCAGCAGGGTGAAGCAACGCAATAGTTGGGACCAAGTTCATCATTCTTGGGCATCTTCGTGCTCTGTTTTGATGCGTCCTGGATCACACAGGCTCACAGGTATAATCTTCGTGGCTATCCTGAGCGGGAACTGCGATTACTTTGTGCACGATGACTGCTTTCGAATTCTGTTCGTCTCGTTTGTATGGGATTTTACGATCCGGCCATGACATTTGTGGACCTGGAGCGTCAACCAGGATATGCAGCAATGCCAAGCCTTAGCGAGTGGAAAACTCAAGTTTGGTGCTGCTACACATGTGACTGCCGAAGGGGTACTGTGACTGCACAAGCTGTTATCCAGTGTGGGTGGTGTCTAATTTCACAATGAAGTAAATTGTCCAATTCTATTAATTAGACTGAACAGATCCCAGATGGTCTGGTGTAATAAGTAGATTGAGCCCAGGTAAGTAGTGAACTGTTCGATAATGTTCCAAGTTCACACCGAGTTACGCGTAATTTGTTGACCCGGTAAATGCCTCTCTCAATATTCAGCGACAGAGTTAATATATCCCCGAAACGGTTAACAAGAAGGCGCTCGCAATAACTGGATTTAATACGGTGCTGATTAAATCGGTGTACAAAAACATTCAGTCTCTCACCTCGAATGTGAAACCCTCAGAAATCGAACAAAGAAAGTGCTTGTACACCAACTCGACAACCAGTCACCGATCAACAATGGTTGGCAATAAAACGAGATTGAGCTCACTCAAACAAATGGTCACTGGTCGGGTAAGAGTAAAACGACTGTTCGTGTATCGAGAAACGACGGGAATCATATGTTACTCAAGAAAAAATAGAGAATAAGAATGTCTGGCTCGAACTAAATTGGGGCGAGGTAAACTGCAGAACTACATGGTGTAAGGACAAAGTTGAGTAATGTAGTTTGTTTAGGAAAGACAGCAAAGTGTAGAACCACCCTTCAACACCAATCAAAGCCTAGCAGTCTTTAACTAACGCAGCAGACCTTGGCAAACTCAATACTAAGCTCATGCCATGTGGTTACCAACTGAATTCAACAATGCATCGCCATTTTTCCTTTTGAACTGGTTCGGTAAAGTGTGTATCATAAACAAAGAATCTCTACAGGGTTCGTAAGATGATTATTCGGCAACGCCTATTGTTAGGCTGTTAGACTTGTACTAAACATGCTAGTCTATTATGAACATCAGTCATCATGTTAAATGCATAGAACAAACCCGTATCAAAATACTGGGATAATCGCCACATCAAACGCCCCTGTTCACGGATCTGCCACCTTATACCATAACAAATAGCTACTGACGCACAATCTTCCCCTTAACTAACTCACGATAAACGGTAGAGCGTAAAGTTTTCAGAACTATATGCATTACCTTATTCGCCATAGCTTGCACGATCATTTCATATACTGATGTATATTTTTCAACGAATGTGTGAGAATCGTCCTCGGAAGCACGCGGTCATTCCAGATAATTACAGTTGATGCGAAACAGCAAGCAGATTAATGATGCTACGAACAGGAAATCTGCCAGCAAACAGGGCATAACCAGAAAGAAAAGCGTTGCAGCTCACAAAACTTTGAGGTACGCAGCAAGAAAAAAGACATTTTGCTTATTCCGCGGATTTAGCTCAAAATCTGTGGCTATGTCAGTTTAACTTCTACAACGATATGTGGGTCAATACTTGAAACAGTTCAAAGCCACTCAGGAACATACGTTTGAATGAACCATCAAAGAATTTACCCAATAACTGACGTGAATAGCATCCAAAAAGTGTTGAAATAACTCAGGTCTGCCTGGGGGGAAGAGGACATTTCAAAATCCAGCTAACAATTAGGCATACTCCAGTGCAAGATTTTATGGATTGTTCGAAACGTCCGAACGTTGAAAATCTCGCAAGTTGTTTGGTCAGGATGGGGTTTTGTGCGTCGTTTCGCCGTAGAGGACTTTCACGCACAAAGGATGCTTGTGAGATCAAGAAGAAGAAAGCAACCTCATGTGTTAAATGAGAAAGTGTCGGGTGATCACCCATGAGGAATAATGTGTAGGGTATTTTATGACAGACTGTGCGATATCAATAGTTTGCGTTGGTTAATAAAAGATATGACTGTGTTGACTAGTCGATACAAAAATTTAGCCATCTGTAAATTTTCCCGGTCGCCATGTTTGGGTCTGAATCCGGAAAGGTGTTGCAATTTAAGGATCCAAGGAGGAAGAAGGTTTTTCAACCAATCAAATTTATCGGACGGTAGAATACAACCGTCGATTTGGTAGCCATAGTGAAATCACATACAGTTGACGATAATTTAGTCACACCCTGGAAATTGTTTTGAGGACGGATATCACTACAGACAAGAAACCCATGATGAATGTGAGATTAAAAATATGCATCTGTCTGGTGGGCATTGGGACAAGTTGGTTTGCACCCATTCAGTTAAATGCGTGGAGAAAAATCGGTTTTGTTCGCCGGATTCAAGAATGAGGCCCAGGAGGTATTGAGATTATTGGGGTCGCCACCTATCAGTTTATGTCCGCAAGGCAGGTTTCATACATGAATCGTTACCTTTATATTGACAGTTCACTCACTGTTGTTGATATTAGGCGGTCTGCAGGTGCATCCTATAAGTAGCTCGCAAGAACCATTTTTGGTCATTAACAACGAGTCTTCGACTTTATGGAGACTAGAATAATCGAATCTCACTGCGAAGATTGTTCTTTTAGGTAAATAATGCATTCATCATCTCGTCGTGTGAGAAAATCCCTACGAAACATATGATATCCCGTGATATTCATCTGCCTGTTCGGAGTACCATGAGGGCACCGATTGTCAGTCACTGAAGTGGTATAGGGATCCAATAAAAAGAGAAGGGATTTGTAAGAGTGCATCTCACTTACCAATGATTTTATGTTCACGAACAATAAGTGGAATTGTTTTTTACAGGCAAAACATTTAAACTGCTAAAGAAATTCGTGACGGATGGGGTAGTGGGCTGCAAAGTATCGTACAGGAAGACCTGGTCTGTGGAATGTACCAGTTTTTCGACCATATTCGAATGCGCGTCCGAAAGGTCTGTCTCCACGATAGAAAGTGTTAAGAAAGTGTCACTATGGTGGGATGACTGGGTGGATCATATCGTGTATACTTATATAAACTCGATTGATCGAAGCTGTCGCATTCTCCTAGACTTATCGACTAGCTCCTTTTGTAAGGGAGCGCTGGATCTGAGCGCGTTTTCCCTTAAAGCCCACCAATAGTGAATATTTATGCCACGGCCGGAACTAGCGCTTTGACTCACCTGTCTCGAAGTAGTAGTGTTAATTACTGCTGTAATGATTTTATGTTGGGCAAAGCCGGATTTTCATATGTACACGCTTTAGTTTCTGCTACAACAAGAACAAGCACTACTGACGTGCACCGCACGAAGCGTGAGCTTCATGGTTACTGCTTCAACCCCCGCTGCTCCTTCAACAACAATGTTAACTTGGAACATAAACATCGGCAATCTACAAGCAGCACATAACACTACTGTGAACTTCAACTAATATCTTTCAGCAGTCAGACATGCAGCTGAAGACCATTGCATGTTTCTCTTGACATAAAAGACCAAGCGATGCTGCACGCGGTAGTGCCTTGGCGATACGGTACTTCCTTCACCCTCCACCCCTTCAGTTTATTGCTAAATTTACCTCAGCCACACAGATTTTGTAATGTAAAGCGCCTTCCCCTTGCCAAACGTTCTAATACTGCTTGGCTGCTAGACCTGGGTTCCTGCTATGCGGCTTCCCCTAGTTTAACTTGTGCGGAGACAAGAAAGACACGGTTGCGGTAAACACGTTGTATTGCCAAAAACAAGTTCGACCAAATGAATGAAATGCCTGTAAATATATATCATGAAATGATGGTGAGTCACTGCCTACTTGTCTAAGCCAGTTCGCTTCCAAGTAGCCAAGTAAGGCCAAATCCATAGGCGTTAGTTTCTGGGGGTGACGTGACACCCTCACTCACTTGCACGTATCCTGCTTGTCAGTCTGACGTGCCCCCCAGTGCTTCGTAGCTGTCTGATTTCGTCCGCCGTCACCGCGTCCCTGGATGGTTCGAAATGATGACTGATTTCATCAGCCGTTACCGATGTCCTGACTAGATTTTTTGGTGATTCTGCCTCCTAACATTTTGTGACATTCCTTTTCACTGGTCTTTGTACGGGAGGTTCCTTCAGTTTATTCGCATACGGACTTCAATATATGCAAAATCGTTCAGAGGTGAAGATGAAGAGTGTAGTGAGAGAGCGGCGTTTTTTCTTTTGCCGACTTTGAAACCGTCCAAATGAAGTGATAAACTACTTGTCAAGGAGTGGGAAGCGAACAGAATGGTGTAAATTTGCAGTGGATCCTCTAGGACTGGTAATGTGCGTTCACAAACTGTTGGACAAAGCGTAAGTGATAATTTTCTCAACGCAACCAGCTATTCGATATCAGCACCCACTCCAGGATTACTGCAGAAGTTGAGCGATTGGCTGAGGGACGTCTCATACACCCTCCGCGATGTGCCCAACGTCCAACACGCCACTTGGGTATTCGAGACAATTAAGCGAGTAGACACAGATGGGTTGGGAGCGCTGTTGAATCGCCGTCAGCTACGTCGGCTGCGTCACGTCTGTAAGGTGAGCGTCCATCGCATTCCAAAACAGCTGCAGCATCTGTACGTAAAAGCCGGTGTTTGAAAGCCCGGTGTTCAGAAAATGCGGTACCAGAAGGTTTTCCGGATAGGTCTGTTGCTTCATAACGGACTTCAAATCCTGGGAGTGACTAAGTATGTACCAAGCGACTTGGAGGAATGCGATTCGGGTGGCCGTCCGAAGTTTCAATGAATACCACCTACGCGGTCAAACATTCATGCACACGGTGCATGAACAAACCATAGATACCATGGGTCGGCGTGACAACTGCGTAGCCTTGCAGTCAGTACGGTTGAGAATGCGCTGAGTGCATCGGATTAGTAGGTCATCAGCATACTGATATCACGCAGTCGGCGAAAGAGTGACAAGCACGCCAGAATAAATAGGCCATCCAAACCATGTACGTTTCCTGTTTGTGTCAACCAACGACCGCCATCGATTCGTACTTCAAAGTTGGTGTTGATGAGTCATTAACACTTGCGCGGGTCTACCACCTCCGTGTTCCGCCCGTTGGATTCAGACTTCTCAAGGGAATCAACTGCTTTCAAGCGGTGTAGTCTCCTTGAGATTTGCAGATCGTTGCGCTGTTCAACCATCTTCAGGCATAAGATTATTCGGCAACTTGTGGGAGAATCGTTTGTTACTCCCCACGCGTAGCGATGTCGATCACCCCATCGGTTCTTCTGGAGTTTTGAAAACAAACTGAAGGTGAACCACAACCGCCTACACCAAACCTGCACGGAAGAAAATGACCGGTTTGCCTCAAGGACCGTCGTCTATTGCCCATTTTCGAAAACTAGATATTGCTTCTTCGTATCATTTTTACAATGTTTTGTAAGTGAGCGATCAAGCGTATGAAGTGGACACATCAACTGCATGTGGATGGCACGTACAATGCACGCTGAAGAGTCAATTTCGCCAGATACCACTAAGCGCTAATCGCACTACTTTCCGGCGCGATTGAATTCGCGGTAAGCATAACCGTTTGCCTCAACATGCGATTATGAAATAACATACCATCAAGCTTAGTCATGTCTACATTGAAGTTTATCCTGAGACTCTTGACGAATAATTATGTGATCATCGACAATCTAGTGCTGACACCTCAGGTTAGCTGAATGACTTATTCGCCGATGTAGCACATGAATTCACCATAACTCCACTCAACGGTCGATGTGGCTCCAAGAAAATATGCCCGCAACCGTTAAGGGGGACTTGGGCCAGTAAAACTGATAAGTGTTCTGGAGCCGCTGTTTCAGACAAAGACGCGTACATGTAGATACTGCTGATATGGAATGACCAAACAAAGTGGACAACGTCATCGAAATAGGCCTCATAGGATATTGAAAAATGCTGTCACACTGGTGGTTTGTTAGTGACGTAACTTATATACCCATACTGCGTGAGTCACCAACCTTACGGCCTGCTGAAGAAATGAACTTGGATGCCGCTGGGGCCAGTATTAACGATAGTGCACTCTCTGCACCGTAATTTGGTATGCTCATTATTCGTTATTATAACTCCGCCAGAACAAACACTCTTAGCACACTATTAAACACTTTCAATCGATCAGTGGCTCAGACACACTCACTGTTGCCAGTGAACTGATGAGCTTTGCAAATATTCAGTAATCTTTCACAAATGGCCTGCTAGAGGTAACGATTGATTTGTGGGCTCGAATAACACTGCGTTGCAATTTCAGATATATAATAGCAATAAATTGTGGGAAACTTTGTTGCTCTGCACTGCGACTATCAGCTTCTATTTACTGAGGCAGTCTTACCTTCAAATTGATGTTGCAATCTTGGGACGTCCATTAAGTTACACCTTGGCGGAATTTATCCTAAAGATGGTGGGAGAGGTGGCTGCGGAGGTACCGGGCCTGTCGTATTGCGAGCGTTCTATCGGCGGCAGGTTATTAATAAGTTGAAATAAGCGCGTAATAAGAAGAGCCTGGAGTGCTGTATAACCAGCTGTCATCCTAGCTAGGAGGTTACGTATGAAATTGGGTCCAATGATTACCTTTATTTACTTAGTATTCTGAGGCTTCCAAAAATGATGGAACGACCAGGGTAGTAGTCTGTAAGAAATCCACGTGGCCCCGTCAGTGAGTGGACTTCGACATCACACATGCTCAACATTAAAAGACGTTGTTAAATGGGCTGTCCTGATGTTCGAGGCAGACCTGTACTTCTGGCAGTCTTTATGTCAAAACAGGCCTAATCACTTCTGCTCTGTTTTGTCCAAAGACGTGATCGCTATAAATGAAAGATGAAAATATATTCGGATCTGCATTCCGGCAGTGAGTTCGTCAGGCTTCAAACGGTGGGGCGATTTATAAATTACATCAAGTAAGCAGTCAGTGGATCTGAACTACGTGCAACCGCTCGGTTTCAGAGGCTATCATTTTCTTTAATCATCCAAAATAGGCGGATCGGTAAGATTTCATACTGCGGTTTTTCAGTTTATGCAGAGCTGCTGAGAAATTTACAGACAGAACCGATAAATGCTTGATTACCGACAGGAAGGAACACACCCAAATGGTTGTAGAACACCGTGTTATCGGGGGATGGCAACGTTACTGAAAAGCTTGAATAGATAGTTTCTTCATTTGTCAGACACGTTTCCAACACTAGTCATGCCATAAATCTTGAGTGCGCAATAAGGAACCTATTGCGTCATGCCGGCCCAAGAGTTTTGCGGTTTTTTGAAGTAGGCAACATCAACCGACTCAAATCAGCCTTGTGTTCAGAAACATTTCAAATATGCCCATTACGATAATGGGAATAAGGATATAAAGGCGAACATGTTTTCAATAATTCATCTTTAGGCCGGTACAACTATATAAGGGGTTAGTAGAGTTAGATCGAGATATCGATCAGACTGATTACAGAGAAACGAGATCACTGGCCAGTCAGTTGGCGATGGCTTGATTGGTCGGTTACGTCACGCTTGTCCATTGGTTTAACCGCGCCGGTTGGCCATCGATCCGATGGATTTTTGACCATGGTAGGTGCAGCGTCTGAACAAACCGTTTCTGATTACATAATATCTGGTCAATCAGCTTGATTCCGATAGCCTCAGCAGTGCAAAGTGTTTTTGTTCGGACAGCTTTTGATCGGTTGCCCGGCACGCGATATACCACTTTGAAAGCTTCGTCAGCTTTCACCTGGTGCACGCTTCCAACCAGATGAGCGAAAATGGCGCTGTTGACCGGTCGTGATTCCCCGTCTCACAGCCATCGTGGATGATGTTCTCGGATTCGTTTCGAAACCTGTCTTGACGTTCGACCAATATAACCTGCTCCACAGGAACAAGTGAATGAGTAGATACACATAGATGAGGTCTGAACTGTCAGTTTATCTTTGTTATAAGACCTGAGAATGGAGGATGTGGAGAATCGAATACGGAGGTCAGCGGTGGCATAGGTCCTGCTTATTGTCTGTTTGAGCCTATTTGTCAGCCATTCTGCGGCACCATCACCCTTGAACGGCACTCCAATGAACACGGGTTTCTTTCTTACTTCATGCACTGCAGGCTTAGATTATAATCTGACCATGTTTCTGGCGATAAATCGTTCCGGGTAGTCGTTATCATGAATTACGCTCTTTGTGAATTCGAGTTCATTTTCTAGTGTATCTGCTGAAAAAAATTTGTATGCTCTATCAGTCAGACAACGCACCAGATTCCTCTTCTGTTTTTGGGGTACAAAACCGTGAAAGTTTGTGTACTGACCTATCCTTGTACTCTTGCGATGAACCCTACGCTGAATAGTTCCATCTATTCGTCGATTCATACGAACAACTAGGAACGGTATCCCGTTTTCGGTCTCCTCCTTAGGTGTTAACTTAACTGACTGGTGAGCGCGATTGAATGTGTCAAGTACCGTGTACATATCAGTGTCCGAATTGCCTACGATGAATATATCGTCTACGTATCGGTGGTATTGACTAAAACGGCTGATGTTGGATTAAAGCCCGGTGCGTTCAAGCTTTCCCATGATTATATCGGCCAGGAGAGGTCCGATCGGGGATCCCATTGCTACGCCATCTGTCTGCCGATACAGCACACCGTTGAATATCAGTTGTATGTTAAAAATGCAACGGAGCATAAGTTCTTTCAATTTCAGTGGTGGTAACTCAATGCCGATTTCGCTCTCAGGCACGTAGTCACAGATAAAATTGACAGTTTTTTGTAACGGTACGTTTGTGAATAAAGACACTACGTTCAATGATTTCTGTGAAGTCATGTCAACGTTCTGTATGCAATTAACAAATTCAAACCTATCGCGCAGGCTGAGCGGAGCAATCGCCTTTCAGACGGGTTCCAGTAATTTCACTAGCCACTTTGTTGTTGAATGGTAAGGCGAACTCATCATATCAAGTATTTGACGAACCGGTACACCAAGTTTGTGAACTTCTGGATGCTCATAAGTCGCGGAAGTCATCAGCTGCTCATCCTTTAATGACTTGAGACACTTGGTGACCTGTTGTTCGGCATACTCGGTTTTGTCCCTTTCGTTGGCAACTATACGAAACTTGGTCTGGTCTGCAAGAATATCATTCACTTTCTCTATATAATCGCTTCTGTTCAAGATGACAATTCCAGCTCCTTTATCCGGTCTGCTGAGGAGGATATCTGGATTCTGTTGAAACATCCTCGATGAGTCTGTGTGCTCCTTGGTTAAGGGCCTCTCTGTCTCGATTCACGTTTACGGTATAGCTGGCAGCAGTTACCAAGTGTAGTCTTGAGTAACTCAAGATCATCTAGTGAACGCGGGGTAAAATCTTGCATTTGACCGAGAAGATTCTTGAATTGCACCTCTAGTTCTGGATGCTCTTTCTTACGTTGTGGGCAGCAAAACTTGGAACCGAGTGAGAGCGCCTCGTTTGTGATACAATCAAGATGTAAATTGGAGAAGTTGTGTACGTACCTTTCTGGTTGACGTGGAAATTCTGCCTGAGACCTGAAAATGCAGAGACTGCGCGATAGTGAAGCTGGTTTCCTCTGAGTTCTTCTGGCAACCACCTGTTTTTCACGAAATCTGTGAACAATTCCCGTTCGTGATCTGTAAGATTTTCCACTGCTGATTGCCGCTGCGCTATATTCCGCTCAAATTTGACAACTACCCCGCGATGGGTATCCAGTTGATTCAGGCTGTAGCGTTTCAATGCTATGCTTCTTATTTCGACACGATTCCTGCGTAGGACCTGCCAAAATGGCTTCGGGTGTTCTTTGCGAACAACTGTAAGTGAACCTTGACCCGCTCTACACTCATTTTTTGCCATAGTCCGTTAGATGATCACCCCGGTTTCTGTTTGATCTCTATAAAATCCGACATGCTATTGTCAGTTTGGTGCTGGTTAGTCCATACAAAAATGCTTTATTCGCAACCTCGCGTGTTCGAAACGTTACATACTTCCTCTCTGTCAGCATCTCCTGAGAGGTCTGATCCAATAAAGTCCAGGCCGAAGTTGTCCGAAATAGCCTTGGATGGCTGAATGCTTCCGGGTATTTAAAGCAAGAAAACTGGGTGTACGTTCATCCACAGACTTTATCAACTTCATCGCAAGCGTCTTAGCAAATGCCTCGATGCGAACCACTACGTTCACAGAGATTTCGAACCAGAAGCCATAAACTCATCATACAGAAAATGATGTTAGAATATTCTGTCTGCTCTATATCCTCACTGGCTAGTCATTCACTTTATGGTGACTGGGAGACTAAACAGGATGTTCAGATAACTTACTATCCCGAACTTGGTTCCGAAAGTTGGCCAAGTGATCATTCAGACGGTCGCTGGAGAAAGATAACGGGCATTTTATTGTTGCTGACATTTGGTTCATTCCATTCTTACCTCAGATTTGGGTGGAAGTCAATCACAGTGCTCCACAGGGTTGAAAATGTCCATGAAGTGAACAGAAAAACCTGAGCAACACTTAAGTCGACGAAGGGCCACTGCAAGTACTTGGATTGCAGAGCTACGCAAATGAGAACCGCCAGTGTGCACAGGGGTTTTCGGAAGGCTTTGGAAAGCTGACTAGCCGGTGGTGTCAACTAAAAGGTTGAATTGTATTATGACTGTGTTCAGCTGAACATCTATGTCCTCATCACTGTCGGAAATATAAAAGTTGTTCGGAGAAATAGTATAGTAACCGAATACGAAAAATCTGGAAATACTCGTTGTTTCTCTTTCACGATGCAAGTCCAGTTACTCTGAAATGACACATGACCTGCCCGGGCAAAAAAGAAGTGGTCATCACATTAGAAGAGATACGAAACTAGATAATGACACTTGAAGCAAACCCTCTATCTGGAGTTTGCAACAAGTCGCTAGGAGATGCTAGGCAACTGAGGGATAAGGGGCGGCGTCAACGTCATATCACAAAGTTGGGAATAAGGAGGCTGCTTCCAGTTACTGGTTTGTTAGTTTCAGGTCCGTAATATCCATAGTAATGGATACAGTAAACATTGGCAGTACTGCCCGCCGTGTCGCAAGCCACGGGCTCCTAATAACACAACGACAGGGGCTGGCAACGAATATCGTATATAACTAATCTCCTTTGCTTCTTGTATGGACCCGATGGATGTCAGTATAACGATAAAATGGTTGAGGTATGTTTGTGAACCTCAAAATAAAGGATGATTCACCACTTCGGTGGCTGTCTAAAATAACGCTGGAGGCATTAACGAATTCTTCTAATTCTTTGACGTGGAGAAAAACCCCAAGCCAGGCAGAAGACTCAAATTCCGTGTGCAGGGCACGCAGCCTAACATTAATAAAAAAAATAAAGCGTAGCTCCCTGAAAGTTGATTCTCTGGTTACTCTCAATATTCATACACATCAACGGCTCACCAAAGGGGCCAAACTGCACCAACAATATGTTCGCCTGTCAGCTAAAGTCAGTGAAGTGCCCATTCAGCGACGACATCACAAAGGACCTTGATGAAATCCGCCGCCTGGCTAATTTGGCGACGCTACCCGAAGATGGGAAACTGCGGTCAAAGCATCCCGAGAGCGGATATGCTAGGATGGAGCTGTTTATCCCGAATATTCATAGACTCGTCGAGCCACAGTTAATCTATCCACAACGTATCCCGACGCACTAATTCTGGACTAGTCACGTCCGTAATTAACCGTCCGTCGAACTGCCGATTTTTGTCTAAAGCAGATCATACAAGAGAGATTTTGGCTAATAAACCGCCTGATGTCGAGTTTGCCGTTGGTAAAACCCGAGATACTCAACTCGTGATAGTGTAATCAGGTACAGCAAGGTCTATAATAGCTATATGATGAAGCTTGAGTGAAGCCAAGGAAGGACCGATTGAATGTTTGGAGCCTTAGTGAAATGCCGTACTTAGTGTTCGTCAGAAGCGAACTTCACCGCGTGCAGTTTGAACGGTCGATTCAGTCTGCAGGACAAGATTTTGAATGTTGCCAGGACGATTTAGAACGTAGGAAAAGCAGTAAAAGGGGACAAGTGAAACCAGGGAGCCCGGTTACTACCCTTCTATTATGCAACTGACCGCCATCACGCGCTCAAAGCGGGCAGCTGCTTCACTATAAACCGAGACGAAAATAGACAGAGCCAAAAGTCAGTGATGTGGAGGTGCAGGTGGCTGAAGATTTCAGAGTTGTGGCACATGACTTGGTGGTGGTGCGCAGGGAAAAAATAGCTGCATATTAGCCTAGAGGTCATTCACTTCCATGAGCCAGGATTCCCTGTGTCACTGTACAGGGGACACTCATCACCTTGCTCGGAAGACTGCGCGCGGTAGTGGCCCCGGATCCTAAACAGGTCACAAACGTGCAGCGCTAGTTCACGAGAGTTATCCCAGGCATTGAACTCGTAAACTGCGGACCTCCCTGCAGTACTCCAAAAAAATACAGAAAAGCTGGGATATTGAAATGCCCAATACCTTCAAGATATCATCGAAAGTAAGTCGGTACTTGTTCATTTATAGCGAAATTTCCGCACTTTCCTGGCATGAACTGAGCGTTGAAAAGCACACAGATCTCAACACAATCAGGACTAATCTTCTCACCAATAGTATGGTTAATACGTATAGCACCATACCCTCAGCATTAGTTGAAGCCAACACGGTCGATTAATTCATGCGAAGGGTTGATAATCGCTGGTCTACACTATAACTAGAAGTGTCTCAGAATAACTGACCGGAGGGTGTCACGCAAGTCGACCTCGATCTAGCATCTTCAATGCACCCGCGCTTGTAACCCAAATTTTAGGTGCCATTTCGGTATTGTCATCGTGGTCAAGCTATTACAGATTTTTGGTTCCCTAAGCACCAAACTTCACACAGCTTCTACCATCACTCGACTCATTGCTCTTGACAGTTATTATCCGATTAAATATTTGTTTTCCACTAGTTTCTCGCCTCACTTACTGGCCAAATATTCACCGCCTCCAATAACGCTTACGTTCTTATTTTTTCTTCATCTATTATAACGCAGTGACACGCACGAGATCCAGTAGTGTTGGTGTCTCACAGGCATCTAGCGGTTGTGATCGATTCGGTTGCTGCACGACTGTTCGAAACCGTATGCACGATCAGACCTGTCCAAAAGGGTACCACTTCAGGTTGAGTGATCTCAAGGAAGACCAGCACACCCTTCTTATATTCTCTAACGAGCCATTTATCTGTAGCAGTTGTTTCCTTTTAGAAAGTTGCATACAGTCTGAATCCGTGACCTCTTCGTTTTTCGCCACCTACAACAAGCAGAAAAAATATACATTCAATCGTAGCTGAGAATGCTTATACATTGCACACGGCAACGGCGGAAACGGCTCCGATGGAATTTCAAAAACCGTCACCTGATAGAAAGTCAGATTTGAGCTATCTGAATGGGCTACAACAATGGGTGTTTCGTGTGTAGCGGTTGATCGTGAGGTAGTGACAATTTTCAGTGCTCAGATTGAGGGAGCCTCCACGGATTTGTAGAATGAGATACTCCAGAAAAGAGGACTTTTGTTGTGGGGACGGTTTTCGACTACATCGCCCAGTGGACAAGCCAGAGAGACGCTGAACACATCTTCCCCCAGATCTAACACTCAGTTTCATCCAGATTTTGCCCTGAGTTTACCAAGAACTTATTATGACGCTAACCGCAGAGATTGACGAGGAGAAGGTACTCAGTATAACGGGCGAGATAAATGCATCTTTTGCTTGTTCAGAGTGAGCCTCACTGAACCGCCTGTCGCTAGAAC
Organism: Paragonimus westermani; assembly: GCA_008508345.1. Lineage (NCBI taxonomy): Eukaryota > Metazoa > Platyhelminthes > Trematoda > Plagiorchiida > Troglotrematidae > Paragonimus > Paragonimus westermani. The sequence continues at coordinate 547,623 of QNGE01000028.1, forward strand.
CGCAAATGAGCCCCCGACTTCCTAGAACGGGGTCGCACGCTAAGGCCGACCCCAAACTCCAAGCCGAAACAAAGTTCCAATCTCGGTTCTTAAGCGAGGGCTATTGTCCCAAGTGGATTAACCCACGAACCTACACCACAAACAGAGGCGGCTCACTCCACTGTTCGATGGCCAACAACATGTGGAGCTACGTATGTCTGAAGAAGTGTCCCCTAGAGGTCGTACAGACCATCACTCTTCATTCACAACATTTCCAACTCAAAAAGCGTCTGTTAAAAATTATTCTATTCTTAGGATTTAAAAACCGAATCAGTGTGCTGGGATCACTTCTTGTATCCAGGATGCTCGTACCTGACTCGCATCAACCGCATTTTCTTCGACTGGAGCAGAGTCACTTCCCAATAAGTTATCTACTAATCTGTATTGCCACTCACAATTTAGAGGGCGAAACTCTGCAGTCCATCCTTCCTTAGCCCGAAAAGAGAAGACATTTCGAAAGATGTCTACCTTGGACCAACAAATTCGGCGAAACAACCCAACGGGACTCCCACATGCGCCTGACGTATCATAAGACGACGGCTTTTCTACAAGAAGGCGCGCGACACACTGCTGCTAGCAAAGCATACATTCCTAATATTAGTACTGCTTTCTAAAGCTCGTCTCTGCGCTCACCTGTCTTCTCACTTGCCCGAGCAAATGAGAATGCGGCCCCCAAGTGTATATGTACTGTATTAGCCTATTAAGCAAACTACCAGAGATGAGACAATTGGTCCACAAAACTATCCCTCACGTGCACTTCTACTAGCTTACGTTTTCATCTGTTGCTGTTTCCAGAAGACTGTGGCAAAACTTCATTCCGGATGTCCACATGAGAGAAATTTAACGCACCAGGGACATTCGTGAGCAGACCTAGCTTCTAGTCTGACCCGGCGAACCCAAACCACCATCTTTTCAGAGCTGCCATTCACAAGGCCGACTACGCATTTAGTCCCGGTAATTGGTGGGATTCTCCCTTCACTCAACACTTGCGCGAAACACACGTTGCGTTCTCGATGCAGGTTTCTGTCTGTTCTTTCAACAGAAGCTAACGGATAAGCCGAAGGACATAAAAGCCTTTCGCATTACTCAAAACAGGCGCAAGAGTGAAATCCGTTGACACACCCAACAGGTACAGATGAGATCCTCAACAGTGATCAGCGAAAATAAGGACCTTCTACTGAAGTCCGTCCCCTTAGCGACTACTCCGCAGCTTCCTGTCATATAAACTTTCTCCGCCCCCCCCCAAGTGGTCGTCAGGGCGTTTAGAGCGTACAATTCAGCGTTCCAAGACTTGGTTACGTCAACATGGCACTTTATTCTCCCCAAGAAAACTTCGAATGCTCACCCATGACAGCTGAATTCTCTGTGCACAATGTTCAGGATCTCTTGGTTAAGACCAGACCTCAAAGTGCAGTAATACTAGACTCGATCACTCCCACATTCATCAAAGGAGCTGCCGTTGGCCTGGTGCCCACTCTGAAATTTTCAAAGAGACAATTCGGGAAATAACACTCTAAAAGGCTTGGAGGCTTGCCACTGTCAAGTTCATATTCAAAGCTGGCGATGGGCGCTCTCCTGTTAGTTATCGGCCGATTAAGTTTACCAACGTCCCACGCAAATTAATGAAGTGTACGTCGACACTTTTCTCTCCTACCCAACATAACTTCCTCCTTGATCAGTCATACACGATCAGCAGACCAATTTCATGAATAACCTGACAGAGGTCATATACAGTAACCAAATCTCCGATGCTATCTCGTTTGACTTTGCCAAAGCTCCGGAGAGTGTCCCACGCCGCCCTGTTTTGCGTAAGCTAGAAGCTGACGGAATTCAGGGAGAAACCATCCACTGGATTAAATACCGTCCTGTTAATAGAACTCTCAAAGTAAAAGCCGCATCGCACCTTTCTTCTTCACCGTCGATCTTCGCTGGGCTTTCAGAAGAATGGTATTCAGTCCACTGTTATGTTCGACATATATATGCGGATAACCCTCCTGACACTCTCCGTAGCAGCTCTCCTCTCCATGACCATGACCCAAAAATTTGCCGTGTTTGTGACCGCAATGCATCACACAGTAACCCTCGACGTATTAAGTACCGGTCAGATGGTTCTAGTTGCAATATGTAGCTCACGGAGTGCGGTGGATGTCTCGGAAGTTGAATCGTTGAAAGACCTCTCATCCCTATCAGGTAGCCGTCAAAAAAGAATCTAGGCCTCCCGAGATAGAGACCTGCATTTCGAACGCTTTACAGAGTATATTTGAGAACACTGTTGGAATTTGTTAAGCAAGTCGTGCTCACCGGTTTGGAAGATGATATACTCGCCGGTGAAAGTGCCCAGTGAGTAGCCACAAAAGCGGTCATCGGCGTGCGGCATTTCTCCTGAGTATCCTCTCGAAATTCCTGATCCTTATCCATCGAAATTTTGAAGTCTCTACGGCGACCTAATCATTACACAACTTTCCTCAGATCAGGACCCGTGAGGCAATTTTTCGCCTCAATGTCTGATACTAGTCGAACAGGCCACAACACTAACCCTCACATGCTTCCACCTCTGACCATTTTTAGACAACAGTTGGTTCCTTTTAATGCTGTCAACCACTGAAAATACCTGACAATAGGGGGTTGTTAGGTAGTCTTTTGGGCAGTAGTGTAGTGGTGTTAAATTCACACTTGAGACTGTTGTATTAGTACTTTGTTCTTTTCTTAGCACTTTATGTAGAGCCCAGGAGCGGCGCTACGTCCTGTTCCCAATGATTGCATTTTAGGTTAATAGAAAACCGCTGCATATCGAAACTTACAAACTGATTCGGTCAGGCGTTTTGGATCTCCAGCCGTTGACCCGTGTGGAAATCCTCGAAATCGCAAGAAATCGTATGCGATCATTAACGCTTATTTCTTCGTTTCGCTTACTATTCCTGGTTTACTCTAAATCATTCCCGGATTTGGAATATAACCATTTTGTACTCCGGTCTGATTTTCCAACTATGACAGTTAAGTGGCAACAGCATTTTCAGTGATCTTGTGCACCAAGCTAGGTTGTTGCACCAGCAAAAGCCTCTTCCAAATCCCCAGCCAATCATGTTCTTGACTTGTCACAAATTCGAAGTGAAACACGGTCTTTCCTATCTGTGGAAGCATTGTGAAGTCTAAGAGACCATAACCGCAAGAAATTGGATATCCTTGGCTCAGACAAAAAGTCCGACGAAACAAACCCAATCGAAGCTGGATGTTGTCACCCGATTTCTCAAACCAGAGGTTGAAATGAATGTTTTCCACGACACCGATTATTTCATACTGACCTGCCAAATTAAATACCAGCACCTACTACTGTTCGTCTCCTAACTGTCTTATTGGACTGGGTCACGTCAAAGATCACCTGCAGGCGGAAGCTGTCTAAGGCTTCAACATAACCTTGATAGTCGACCCCCACTGGGAAGTGTTCCGGTCCAGCTGGTATGAGCACTGCCCCAGCGTTCTGCTGTTATATCATGGGCATGATTGTCACTAGCGTAACAAAGGTGGATATACAACCGAAAACCATCATCTTGATGGGGTCTGACATCAAGCAACGCACGATTAGGCTGGATGGAACCATTAGTCACATCGAGGACTATGCTATCAGTTAGGATAAGTACAGGTCTTTCCCGCATCAAATCTATGGGATGCATAATTGACATGAGGAACCACCTTTCCGGCTCTTGTGTCACGGACGACAGCAACGCACTTTCAAACCCGAATGGTTTTTTCTCACAGCGATTACTCCTGGTTCGCAGCGGCTGCTGCACTGCATAACTACTGACTGTACAGCATTTACGCCACCTTTGCAAACACTTCCGATGCACGAACAAACCTATTTTTGTTTGCCAGTACGTAATAGACTTTCCAATAAATCAGGTCAGACCCGGCAGAGAGTAATTGTGGTCGGGTGGGAGAGAAGCCATTGCAATCCTGTTCTACCCCGAGGAAAAATACAAGTTGCCAGTCGGCCGTCAATTCACGCTTCTGGTGGACCATAAACCAATGCTTTCGTGTATGACCATTGAAGAAATCGGTGTGTGTAAAGCGAATCGACTACAACGCTGATCTACTCCGTCGCCCAATTATGGCCGATGCCCAATAACTCTCCGGAAATTCTTTCGGTTAGTAGTCCAAGAAAGATTTAGTTCACATGATCAAGTGATTTATGGGGTATCACCGCCCGCATTGGCCCAGGGTTCGCTTACACGAAGAGGTTCAACTGTCCGTATAACTCCATCATTCTGTTAACTTGATGCCTGTAAAAACCCAACAGCTTTTGTTCGGGCAGTGGCGAATCAACAGAATGAGGATTGTCACATCCAGGTATTTTTTCTGGCGATGAGCGTTAAACGAGAGAATCTGTCACGTATGTGTGCAAAGTGCCCCTTGACTTCAAATTAACAAAGCAAAATATTGCTGCAAACTTGGCCTGCCCAAACAACTCCACGGAGGAGCTTAGAAGTTGGTTTCGCAGGACCACGAAACGGCAGAAGTTTTGTGAGCATCGTGAACCCCTACAATGAGTTGCTCGAAGCTATTAAGCCGTGCAACATTCCATGGGCAGTCCCAATGCAACATCTGAGTCCTCTGCTCGGTTGATTTGAGTGCGCGCAAACCCTGGGATGGATAACGATAAGCGGACACATTAAAATCACGTCGGTTTCTGTCGCGACGATTGAACTAGAGGAATTAACTAGCCACTGGTTTACCTCATGTCAAGCGATCGGGTGGGCCGATCTGTAGGTCTGCGGTGGAAACTTGGCAGATGAGAGAATAACCCAATACTTGTTTTGGACTGGTTTGGAGCGTAACTTTGCCCTTATCTCATGAGACAACCAAGGTTCATGCGTTGCCCCCTTTATTCGTCAGTTTAGATGTTCAATGGACTTTATTGGACTCTTCGACCGTGTCTCTTTTCCACTTTCCTCTCTGGATGGACTATCCAAATTTATAACAGCTGAAGTATTGTCTGGAACATTATGGCATCAGAAGGTGTGGGAGTTGAAACATTCTCGTTATTAACGTGGGGAAAGAGAATCAAAATTTGGGGTTTCATATTGGGGTCTTGTTTAAAATTACCGTATGGTGGTAAGCGCGCGGCTTGATCTCAGTGTTTATGGTCCCTGAAGATTTGTTATGGATAATGTTTTCTTATCCTTGGCGGGCAACCATTCTTTTGTGGAAAATAGAGGATTCCCGGGTTAGTTTTACTTGATCATGTCAATTATATGCGGCTTTTCAGTCGATTGCTGACGCGAATTGTTTTTCTTATTTTCTGAAAATTCACATTCGCGTGGCTCTTAGGGTATTACTATACTTTCATTGTTTTCAATTTCGCTTTCGAAACTTCTTTTCTTCCGGTGTTTTTTGTTTCCCGTTAACGGTCCTTCGATTAGTCGTCATTTTGGTGTTGCTGATATGGCAACCTCGCCGTTGGATCATTTTACATTCTGCTGTGGTCCTTAGTAAAAAGCACAGGACGTTGTATGTATGCCTCAATGGACCATTTACACCAGTCGAATTCTGAAAGTCGCAAAATTCACACTGGTAGAACTGTGTCCGTGAGCTGGAAAGACCAGATGGACTAACGGCGCGCCAGGTAGGAATGGCGAAAGCGAAGTGAAATTCGTACCGACCACGAAAAAGCCTAAAAGAGCCTAGTGTAATCGTGTCGAAAACTCGGGAAAAGCTAGTTCGCAAACAGACGAAGATGTAGAAAGGCATTACGAACGGCACAAACAATCGACTAGTGAAGTGACTAGGAACGTATTGGAACAGACTGTACAATTGAACTGGATTGAATTGCATTTATGCGGTTGATGGTCGCAAATATTGCAAACTTTAATGACCTATTAGTGAAGTGAATAGGAGCGAATTGGAATACGGCATGAAGTGCCGGATCGAACTTCAAAACTCTGAAGCTCTGCTAACTGCATCCAAATTTTAGAATTGTGGAAATATGACGCCACCAGAATGCTCCTGAAACAGTATAGCTAAATCGGTCACGCTCATACCATCGGTTCGGGAGAAAGTGTCCTTTCAACGTACACTGCACATTTATTGCGAGTGCGAACCAATGACGACCAATGGAGTGGGGACACATGATTGGCCCACAAGGTTGATGGGATTCAACGGAGAGAAAACCATGTCATGAAGAGGGGGGTGCAGCTTGTAGGGGAACGTAGCCACGTATCTGTGGCGGACGTGTGGTAATCTCAGCGTTTACCTTAAGGCTGAGGTATTCGCTGTTCTCTTGTAGGACAGAAAGTGTAGTAATTGTGGGAATGCCGCTCTTCAAGTTGTTTGGGCACGGGTGTTTTTCGTTAGTATCTATTTCTCTGGCAAGTTCAGTGTCCGTCCGGACATTGGGTGGTCAGTCGTCCTCCTTAGTCGCGTGGACCATCGAACGGACGAATATGTTACATGGGTGCCTGTTGAATATGGCAATCGGTTGTCAAGCACCGTAGCCGGGAAGCACCATGTTATTGTGTTGTAAGGGGATTTGGACGTAAATCCACCTCCACTTCTGATGGGGTTGGCAGAAAGCAGTAACGATGATAATAACTGGGACAAGTGGAGTAGATGTTAGCCGTAAAATAAATAAAACTAACTCGAGTTACTATAACACTAACGGGTAATTATTACAAAGTAACCGGATTCGATGAGGTGGGGTTAGGTGAGAAGAGCGCATACAAGGACAACCAGATCGGCAACGTACACATACGTCCTGGAAATAACACATGAATACTGATCGAGGGCTGGGCGTCCCAACACGAACACACCACCCAGAGTAATCATTTGGTAAAAGCCCGTCATCATAACGCTCCTTGAACGTCCCAAGAGTAGTAGCCGCTCACTTTTTCCGCAGGAAGAGCATTCCAAGTCGAGAAAATCCGGATAGCAAAGCTTTTGCCCGCAAAGTGAACGATTGTACGTCACGTCCAGACTAAACATGTCCCTTGAGTTAGTGGCCTCCGCTTGCTTGAGAGGGTTTCGATTGGGGTGATCCTCTGCGGTAATCGTTTACAAGGTTATGATTATGCCTCCCCTCAGCCGTCTTTATACCAGTGGGAAGAGGTTCAGGAGGTCCAGTCGGTCTCTATAGGAGTGCGAGTAAAAAACTAACTCCTTTTTTGCACATTGTTTACATATCCAAGAATGATTCTTTCATGGTATGGGGCGCATGCCTATATGTTTACCTTCAACAGAGTTCTCACTAGTGTATCAGTGATGCGCACCAAGTATCCTGCTGGAAACTTCCCCAGTATTCTGCCAACCGGCTATTAAATTCTTTTGCCAGTGCCAAAGTATTGGCGCTAGGACAGAGATCTGTGGAAAGTAGAGTCCTAGAATCTTTTCCCCGAGGAACAACAGCAAGCGGTTATCCACCAGCCTGGTGGGTTTTTCTAGCTGTGTGCGGTGTGTGCATGATTTTCGGCTGTCTGTCGACCACCGATGCACTATGTCGACATCCCCCTGTGAGAGAGCATGCATGATCTGTGAGGATTGGCTAGCAGCTTGTAAGTCGTTTACACATAATAGGAACAGGTCTCATTCTGAGGAACTTAGCCCTCGTCTGTGTCTCCATGTCAAGGGAGATTTTGACTGTGATGATTTGGCTCAGGTCTTCTGGTTGTCCCACGCTGTCTGGGTCAACAAAGGCGGCTATATAAAGGGAACGGAATATCTGAGCAGTCTCTTGATTGCTAACTGAAACCTAACGGATCCATTAGTGATGATACGGCTGACCTAGATATCATAACGGACGCAATGTATCCCTAGAACCTCACGCGACGGTTAACGATGGCTTCTGTGAGATTGGAGTGATCATCATGACGGTCTGCCCTTCCCACTGTTATGTACCGATTGCGAGCATTTTTGTAAGATTCGTGTGCAGAAAGCCACTCCGCAGAGCTTTTTTCTCGTTCGATACGTTTCGTGTAAGGTTTCATTTGCGACTTACTTGTGCTCCTTGTGGGAGGAAAGAAAGGTACTGCTTCCATGGTCACTTCCTTTAAACTATCAATAATATAGTCAATGTTCGGGAGTGGAAGATGTGTCAGTCGGAGGCCACAGCATTTCCGTTAAACGCATTCCGATTAACTGAAGGCCAGTTGGACGAAGGTTTTGACACTGCGACCGACTGGTGTAAGGTGCGAGGTGGGCAGATAATGATCTGGCGTAGAGAAATGAAGTCGTTCACGAAGGGGTTGGCCACTGTAGATCGAGTTCATCTCCCGGGCTGGGGCCCTCGCGACTCACAGAGTCGGTGGTTGGAGACTCTAGGTGAGGTGGCGGCTAATCGAGCTCAGTGGCGTGAATGCTGTCGTTGTCTGGCCGAGTTGTCTGTGAAGTGAGTGCATTTAATGACGCGGGGCAGTGAAAGCCGTACGGAAGCTGTCTCGCTGATGACGCCTTACTCTCACTTGCAGC